>JAOBRB020703741.1:0-16877 GCA_027575285.2 Zoanthus pulchellus | reverse complement strand
ATATCCACTTGGGCGAAACCGAAGAATCGATCATTAATAACTTTTCTACAAAGGCTTCGCACAACTTTCGAGTTCTTGGGATCTTCAATCTCGGTGTACTCTTCCTTCCCACAAGGCATCTCCTGCCCTGAACAGTACAGATACAAACTGTTCGCGTCAAACCCCACGACAGATTGGCACGTCTTTCAGTTTGGGTTTGTGTATTTATGCGGGCGTATTTGCGACTTTCCCTTCTCCGCGTAACGAGTAAAGACGATGCTCGGACCTCCCACCATACCAGTCTTCAACAGTTCATAACCTTTGTTTTTGGGACATACGTTGCACTCTTTCCGAGTCACGGCACAATCTCTGCAGAGGGTTTTGTTGCATCTCTCCGAACATTTGTGGATACAAGGTTGGCCCGGCGCGAAGATAGCAGGTTCGTCTGGCTCCTTCAACTCCAGCGCTTTATTCAGAACGTAATTCATTGAAATCCCCGGGATGGAGACTGCGTCCTTCAACATGTCAATCTTGTCTGGGTAGTATTGAGCTCTTGTTTTCTCCACAGCTTCCACGAAAGGTTCAACGTCAGCTAAATTGTACTCTCTCAGCCAATCCATCATTGTGACACAACCACGCCTATGAAATTCTCGCTTGAACTCTTCGTACTCTTCCGGGGATATCATGTTCTTTTTGTGCAGGGTGGAGTAGAAGGCTTCATGAGGCACGGGACCTACGTGAGAGAGCTTCTCGTACTTGTCCAGCCACTCGTACGGAAAGACGAGTTTTTGCGCTTGACAGTTATTTGCTCTGCACCATCCATCGTAATTTAGTCCTGGAGCTAGGTAGCTCCTCATATCCAGGAATTTGAATTGATCAGTGGTCAGGAACATGTAGTTGCTTTCCTTCTTGGCGACGAAAATCTCACCGGTTGAAGCTGTCATGTACTTTACGAAATGCTCCTTGATCATATTGATGTCGTATCTCCCCGAATTGAAGCCTAAGACTGGGACTTGTTCGCACCACATCTTATGAGCTCTGAGTACCCCCTTTGGGATGCTCTCCGAATCAGGTAAAGGACGTTCTCTCGCAACCTGTTCAGATATCCTCTTTTGTCTATGTTCCAGCTCCATGACGAAATCTCTGATGAGCTCTTCTGGGTTCGAGTTAATGAGGCATACGGGGACCTTTGTCAAGTTATCGTTGATCGCAACAGAAACAGGGATGTGCTTGGTACTGAAGGTCAGGTCTGAAGTCATCTGCTTCGAAAGGTTCTGTTGTAACGCTTCGAAATCGTAGGTGATGAAGTAGGGATAGGGGCGGAACTTCTTGTCAATCTTAGCGCCGCTTATTTCCGGCACTTCACACTCCCAAACTGACACGACATTATAGCCCAAGCTTTTGATCCTCTCTTCCGTGTCCATAGTTTCATTGAACCTCTTTCCATCATCATCGATTGAACAGGGGCAACCGTGCCATTTGCACCCGTAGAATTGAAAGACTGTATTTGATGTAGGTTCATACCCATCAACCAGAATTTCTTTGTTACCGTTCCTCACGCACCTTTCACCACCATGGCCGCAGAGAGCGTGATGAATGTGTTTGCCAATGTGTGTAGCTTGTTCCTTGATCCACCGGCATCCTTTGTAGCTGAACTGAGTGTTTCCACCGTAAAAAACCTTGTCACTGCTGTTCATGATCCGCTTGAACTTCTTCCCGTTGCACACTAACCTGGTCTTTCCTCCTGTACATCTATTTTCATTCACGTGTCTATTGTAATGGTCATGTCTGGTGAATCGTTGGCCGCAACCACCGCACGCCCAACGACTCGTGAGAACCTGTAGATCTTTGATGTAGAAACAGTGACCCTTGTAAAGGCCAAGGTTCACAACAGGCCAACTCTTTTTGCTCTTTCCTTTACCAGCGACCAACTTCCAAGTCTGCTGATTTTCCGGCTCGTAGAGATTTAGGTTAAGCTTGAACTTCTTCGCAATACCCTCGAAATCAACAAGTTTCGTTGGCCTGATATGCTCAACCTGTAGATGTGGGTTATCGTAGAAATCTCTCGCTAAGGCTAACGCCTTTCTGGTTGTATCCTTCGCAGGTTTCGGGAGCTTATCGCGGTAACCCATGTAGATTGCAAGGCATCTCCATACACAGAGATTGTCCTTCTTAGTATCAATGGCGTGGATGCACCTCTTCTTACGCAACCAATCAGGTAATGGCCCGCACCCCATCAATGGCTCACTGCTGTGAATGACTTTCACAGTGATCTTCGTAAATTCAACCCTACCTTGATAGACACCCGGGGAATCAACAACCTCTGTCGCTGGTAAGTACGCGCCACTCCACACTTCGGAATCTTCCAGATCAAGACGTTTCGCCTCGCACCACTTGATGTACTTCTTGATAGAAGCTAGGCTTGTAAAGGCACCACCATTTTTGCGAAGACTTGACTCCCTTGGAAAAGTTTTCTCGTATTCGACGATTTCACCAGCGCCGCGATATATTTTAGCTGTGAAGCTGAAGACAACCCTAGAGCGCATCTCAATGTGCGGCTTGAGATTGTTGAAGATGACGTTTGTCAAATCACCATTCATATCGGCATTGATCTCGAATCTGTTGGGATTTAGCGGTTTCTTTGCAGGTTCTACCTTCACAGATTTGCGTACCACTCTAGGGGGAGCAGTCGGTGGTGTCGCACTTTCAGAGGGGCTAGATTCGGGCTTGTTGATGACAGTCTTAAGAACGTCACGAACCTCCTTGACTCTGTCCAACACCTTCAATGTTGTACTCCTTAGCCAACCAAACCTACCTGTCTTCACTGGAATTGCTTGCACTATTCTCCTGCCTGCATCCAGGAATTTACCAATAGTGTCCGTTCTGGGAGCGGGAGTCGGTTTCGGTGGTGGGGCTGGAACGATAGGCTTTGGGGGTGGAACTGGTTTCGGTGGTTTAGGTGTCTCCTTTAGTGGATAAACAACAAGTACGGTTGGAAGTCTCTGTTTCGCTATTCTCTCATGTAGAGTTTCATGATTCTGCGGCGGTGATTGGATCTCAGTTGGTGATGGGAGTTCATTTGGTGACGGTGATAGTGCTGGTTCTGATGCTGGTTCTGATGCTGGTTCTGATGCTGGTTCTGGTTCTGGTTCTGATGCTGGTGCTGGTTCTGGTGATCGGGGAATCTTCTTTTTCGGTGGTACTGGTCTGTCTTCCTTGGTACGCTTAGTTTTGGGTTTTGGTACTCTGCGGGGTCTGTCTTCGTCAGCGCGCTTATTTTTGGATGGTGGTGAGGTTTCTGGTGAGGTCTCTGGTGATGATGGAATCCGCTTCTTCGGTGGTAATGGTCTCTCTTCTTTGGTACGACGAGTTTTGTGCTTTGGTACTTTGCCGGAGTTGTCTTCGTCAGCACGCTGTGCCGTTTCTTCAGACTGGAGCAAAGCTTCGATGAGATCTGCCTTACGCAGATTGTAGTATTTGGGAATATGCCTCTCCTTGGCGACTTCCCTCAACTGTTTCACTGTGCGCTGTTCCATATGCGCTTTCAACGTGGGTTCGGACATATTCTTTGATTTTTGAATAATACTGTGGGTTACCTTTAAATCGGAATTTTCGATTTAACATGTCAATTTTTTCCTGCATTGAGACTTTTTTTTTAAACACAGACACACACACACTAATTTATTTCATGTGTTCCCGTTAGTGGCCCAATGATGATCTCGTGAAGGGGGCGCGCGCACTGCACAATAAGAGGGCCAGCATTTGGCAAAAGGATTTACCATCCTCATGCAACTAAGGGGTAATAATGATGCGGGGGCGATTCGTGCATATATGAGCTCTTTCAATCCCCGCAGATATGCCTTGTATGGTGCCAAATACACCCAGCTTCTCTGGGCGTTTGTACCCCCAGCTTTCGCTGGGCGTTTGTACCCCCAGTTTTCGCTGGGCGTTTGTACCCCCAGCTTTCGCTGGGCGTTTGTACCCCCAGCTTTCGCTGGGCATTTGTACCCCCAGCTTTCACTGTGCGGGCGCCTCCTCCCCCTTAAGTTCCCCAGATTAAAGGTCTCTGTTTTCGTCAGAGGTGAATTTCACATCCTGCATATGCAGGATTTGTCGCACCTGGTTAAAAAAGTTAAAAAATGACCGGTTTTGCGACCAATTAAACGTGCGTGCAGGATCCTGCACGATCCCCATAACCTCCCCGATTACGCTTAATTAACGACCGGTTGTGACCAATTAAACGTGCGTGCAGGATCCTGCACTATCCCATAACCTCCCCGATTACGCTTAATTAACGACCGGTTGCGACCAATTAACGGGCTAACTAGCCTGCATGCTGCTTTCAGAATGCTCGACGGATGCGATCGCTTAATTGACACGGTTCCCGTTAAGTAAACGTGATTATAAACTCCCCACCCTACTACTCCAGATAACTGATCCCGATCGTGATAGAGATAATCTATAAGATTTAAATCTCGAATGATTTATGTGATTTTACAACTAGTTACCACTTATAAATAATTGCTTGACTTTGTAAAACGGTTTTCATCGAGGTTAGAGTTGTACTGTTTTAGACATCATAGAATAGGCTTGCTGTTCTTTTAAAATAAATTGTATAATATAAAAGTTATATTGAGAATATTTAGGGACGAAACCAGATGCCAAAATTAGGCAGCTATTGTACTCTCGTAATGAAATAGTATGCTTTGGAAAGAGAGAAAAAAACATTTATTCATTGGTAGAAATCAAGTGTGTCAATTAGCAGATGCGTTAAGCTATAGCCTTTATAGATTGTGACTGGATGGTAGTTAGCACACATTTGTAGATTAAGACAGTTAAGTTCTGTCAAACAAAGGTTTCATTAAGTGCTGCTACAAGGAAAATCGATTAGCTTTGATGCTGATGTTGAAGTTTTTAATAACGAAAAAATTCAAAAAAAATTCCAACAGGCCTCACACGCTCATGAGTAATGAAAGTCATGGAATTTGAAAATGTATGTTCAAGGCCTGGAAAAGCTATGGCAATTTGGAAGAACAGTCAAAGTCGTGAAAAATCATGGAGTTATAATTTTTATTTTGTTTCGCTTTTGAATAAAAGGTTTATATATTAATTGAGGGCCAAGAAAACTGTGTTGTTCCACGCACTTTTCTTATGCTCTGCATTCATGAAATATAAAACAACGATTTATTTGCTCTACGTTAAATCACGTTACATTGTCTTTTATTGCTCAGTAGTTGTCATTCACATTTAAAGTTTCATTAAACTTTGAGTAGGTTGTTGTGTTGTAGTGGCTTCTTTAATATCTCAAATTTGCCTGGTGGTGGAAAGTAGCATTTAGTGTCGAAAAAAGTCATGGAAAAGTTATTGAATTTTATTCCTCGTTCTCAGTGTAAACCCTAGCTGTCCATGGACCCTAAAACTCCCATTTTGTTATCTTTTTATATTTCCCCTATTCATTTTCATTTTGCAACCTCTTCCCTCTGGCAATTTTCAGTAAATTACATGTGACTGGGGCCCCAGGGATATTGAGTAGTTCTATCCTGAACCTCCACTCTCCAATGTTGCAATATCTTCAGGTCATTTGGGAATATTGATATTAGGACTTGTTTCTTAACGAGGGTTAGCATAGTCGTCATGGATCGTGCGTCCCACCTCTACGAACTGAAATCGATTCATGGTCTCCACATGTGGGCTGAGATTTGTCGATCTCGATTTTCTCCGGGTAACCATTCTGATTTCCTCTCTCAGCATATTCGACTTTCACGCCAAGATCTGAGCCGTCGAGCGATTAAACATTAGTCTCTGGCTAGGAAGAAAGGGAAACCACTTCCTTCGCAATTGACGTTAAATAAAGTATTTATGTATTTATTTATGTATTTATTTATATAATGTATTTATTTATGCATTTATGTATTTATTTATTTATTTAATGTATTTGTTTATGTATTAAGGTATTTATTTATTTATGTATTTATTTAATGTATTTATTTATGTATGTATGTATCTATTTATTTATTTATTTATTTAATGTATTTATTTATGTATTTATTTATTTATTTCATTATTTATTTCATTATTTCATTATTTATTTATTTATTTATGTACTGCAGGTAGAGCGGCCCAGTATTACGTATACTGCAAGTCATGTAAAAGCATAAGCCCTGGCAAGCTGCGAGTGCGTTGCGCCACCTGCAAGGATGGAGCATTTGTCCTTCATCAAGTGAGTCTTAGTTACACTGGGTGTTGTGGTCATGAAAAAGTCACGGAATTTTACTTCACATTCTCAGTGTGAACCCAGTATAGATCAGATGCTTTTTCCTTTGTCTGTTGAAATTTTAAAAACAACCCTCTTTTTGGTTACGTTGTTTGACTCCTATAGTGAAGTTCATGCTTAATTGGTTGCCCTGTGGTTATTAATTACATCCCTCATAGTCTTACACAAACCAATGACAAAGTAACTACCGCTGATATCAGCTATCCATACAAAAAGCATGCATATGTATGTCTGACAATAATTATTAAATTTTCAACCTCTAATATTGCATTTCAAGTGTTCTGATTGGCTCACTCGATCTCGGTTATCAGCTCATACACTGAATGACCATATATGGAAACTAACAAAAAATCTTCTTTATCAGTTTATTAAAAGTTTGTTGTTATTTTCAAATGTTGAAGGGTTCGGAAAACTCATGAAATTTAATAAAGCAATTATTCCATTCGCGCTTGCTGGATATGAAATGATTATAGCTTGGCTATTTACCATCTCATATCCAAGGCGCGCTCTTGGAATAACTGTTCAGTATTTTGAACGTTGTCCAGATGGATATGAAGTATGTTCTATACGTACGTACTTTTAAAAGTTTGACAAACAATGTATTTTCAGGAACCTGGAGGTTGGGAGGATGTGTTGTTATCAGGCAGAATAAGCGGCGAGTGCAGGGCTCAAGGTTGCAGTGGTAATCAAGCGGTATGTATCATTGGTTCTGATGTTACTATTGTTAGGATGCCATTTAAACCTTTCAGTTGCAATTCTCCCAACGTGAGCCCATACTTTTCATCTAACGAGTTTAAGAGAATTTGAATTTTAATCTTCAGTAGTTTGCTTCGTTTTATGTTTTTCTTACTTTCTCATTACCATTACCTTTCACACTTCACACTTTCTCATTACCATTACCTTTCACACTTCACACTTTCAAATTACCATTACCTTTCACACTTCACACTTTCTCATTACCATTACCTTTCACACTTCACACTTTCACACTTCACACTTTCTCATTACCATTACCTTTCACACTTCACACAGTTCATGAGATAGCAAAATATCAGACAGTCAACTTGTTAGGACTGGTAACAGGTTGTCTCACAAAGCAAAAGTATTGTTTAAAAATTTCAACTTCATAACGCAAAAAATGTTCTAAGTATTAGACAAAAGAAATTTAGTTGGGGTTGCGTTCAAAATAACGCTAAAAGTATGGTGGTTTTATATACTACAATTTTGACGTTTTTTCTCTGTTGATGTCAATCTTTTTGTGAAATTTTCGGATATAAGTGAAGTAAAACATTAACAAAATGTAACTTTTTAAACTTTCTTATTACAATACCTGTTCTTTATCCAATACTGTTTATTTAATGGTAGCTACCTTTTGTTAATATACCTTTGTTTATTTTTTACCTTCATTACAATTCTAAGTGATTATTCTCACCAAATGGATTATCTCTCTCCTTTTTTTTAACAACAACACCAATAATTTAGTCATATTTCGTCTTTGAGTTTAATTTACAAAGAGATTTCTATAGATAGGTATGTTTTTAACGTAGATTAAAACAAAAGGGAAAAAAATCTTATTAGACAGTTTAGTATGTAGTATGGCTGGATATTGGCCATACTACATACTAAACTGTCTAATAAGTAATTTATTATCCAATCTTTTATTCGTGAAAAAATAAAACTAAATTAATACTGCTACGCGCGTGGCAAAACAAGTTTTATGGAGTACGAATATTGCTCAAAATGTGTATTAAATACGGCTGGATATTTGTACTCGCCCCAGACCCTCTCATGGTGTTATCTGTACGGTTATTCCAGCAGTTGGATAATAAAGTGGAGTATTTAGAAATATCTAGTGTCTAAGGTAATCTTATTGGTTATTACCTACTAACACGATTTTCATAACCTTCATAGCATATTTCAAACTAAATCTTAAGATAATACAGAATTAAACGTCAAAAAAAGCAAATCTATTATGCGACCTGTATTATTTTTAGTGATGATGTATTTATCATGAAATTGTTCTTTTTTAATCACGTTCAATGATTTTGTGTCAAAATATCCAATTAGTGTATCACGTTTTTCATAATGATATTGGTTATAAGTTGATATTATAAATATTTGTTTTCAAATACACCCTGTCATTCAGTGTCATTGCTTTTCTTGCTATAGATTTGGCACGGAGACGGTGGACATTTGTAAAATAGATACAATTTTAATAAGTTTTGAGTTTAAAGATGCTGTAGTTTGTTTTTGAAATTTACTTAGTAGAATTTATTTAACTAATTGACCAGCGCCTGGTTAGCCTAGTCGACGAGATGCAAGTTTATCGTATGGGAGGCTTGGGTTCGATTCCCGGCCGAACCACCATTCAGGGTCTTAAAATAATTGAGGAGAAGTGCTAGCATCTTCAAACGGATCTTCTCCTCGGATAAGGAAGTTAAACCGTCGGCCCAGTCTCTCGACACTCTTTCGAGGGACTTAAAAAGCCCATTTTTTTTTCGAAATGAGTAGGGCAGTGATTCTGGTGTTGTGGTCTGTCTTCATCAGTTGTATTGAGCGCATTTACGGTTATAAATATATGTGAGCCGCTGTTGTGGTCTATCTAAGACCCTCAACTAATGAAAACTGTATTTATTTGTGATGCGTATTTGATCTCATCATATCCATAAGAAATGGTAAATAGAAATATGAAATATATATTATAGTCCAGTCTCCATTGTGTCTATCGAACTCATGTCACTTCCTATTTGACATTACTTTAAAGGCTTATGTAAAACTCGGGTTCAATTTGTTTTGCTTCATAGGAATTTTTCTTCAAATGTGCTTCCGAACCGGGGACAAATGACAGTTCCGTTCCTTTGCATTTAGTAAAGACTAACACGCGAAATGTACCATGTCTTGCCTGCACGGAAGAAAAGTAAGATTGTATAGTTTTTTTCAGCCATGGTAAATTTTATATAACTTGCAAAATTTTTGCTAAAACAAAGACGTTGTGAGCAATCAATTTAAAGATACCCAAAATTAGTATGTACCAAACAAATGAATATATAGTACTTTTCGCGCATGCTGATTGGTTAACTCGGAGGTGATTAGCTAAGAGTATTCGCCTCCGTGCTGCGTGAAAACAAAACAAAAAGGCTTCCTGTTTCGCTTTGGTTTCCGAACAGGAAATTATTTTAATGATCAAGGAAGCTGTGCCAAAAAAATCACAAAACTGGCAACAAATTTTGGTTTAAATGTATTTAATGGTATAGAGTTTTTGAACTTTTAAGGCGCAAAATTAAAATAGAATGGCTTATTTACTAAAACTGTCGAGAAAACAAACAAAGTGGTGGATATTTACATCGCCGCTTTGCGTCTCGGCCAATATCTATCAGTAATCGCTTTCTATTCGTTGAATAATTGTTAATTATACAATATATATATCAAATAATAACACCCCTAAAGAGTCCCAAAGTTCTAATAAGTGTTAAACCAGTTGGCCATTTACAAAGTAAGGTGACTTTGCTCCTTGTATCATCGAGGACAAATCCATTTGGTAGTTCGAGTCTTTCGTATTCCAATCTTAAACTCTGACTACTGAACCACACCGTATCTAATAATTAAATAAGTAAATAAATGAATCACTCAATCAATCAATCAATCAATAAATTAATAAAATAAATATTTACATGAATAAATAATTATATAAATATATAAATAAACAAATATCTTATTGAACGTCAATTGCGAATGAAGTGGTTGCCCTTTCTTCCTAACCAGAGATTAATGTTTAATTGCTTTAGAGCTCAGATCTTGGCGTGAAAGTCAAAAGATCCAACTGAGGACCTTGTGGTTGGAAAGCAGAGATCTTACCAACTGCGCCTACTACGTTTACCGGAACACGATAGGGTTTTAAATTGCACTGGACGCAATCAGTTATAACATATAATTGTTTGAAATCACGAAAACATACTATCACTTCAAACAAAAAGCATAACTTCAGATTTTTTTTTAAGATAGAAAGTTCCATCTTTGATCATTGGCCCTTCTGTTGTTTGAGTCTTTTTGTGACCTTGTTTCCGCTAAAGCTAACTTTGCTTTCCATCCTTACGGTAAATGAGTATCAGCGTCTTCTGAGAGCTGTCCTGCAATGGATTAACTAGTGTCTTGTCCAAGTTGAGTCAATAACTCTTATCTGCTTAACACTAAAAAGTCAGGGGTGAGCAGCAGTTTCTATGAGCCACAAGTTTTCCAAAGAAAATCCCCTTTACAAAAATTTTCATTTCAAATGTTTCTAAAATATATTTTTGTTTCTTTCAGGGATCCAATACTGGTGTTTGCCTGTCCCGATAGACACGCCATCTGTCTTGATTGTTTCGAAGTTTACTGCACAACCAAACTAAATGACCGTCAGTTTGTTCAGAACCAAGCACATGGCTACACATTACCCTGCCCTGGCAGTGAAGGTACGTAGCGCATTATCACTAACCATCACTAAACCAGCAGTAGAGCCGTCATTACTAATAACATTAACATTACAAACAGCAGCAACATCGTCATTATTGTCACCACCACCAGTAGAAATTATTGGATCAGCATTTACCAGCGTCATCATGACTACCTCATTACATCATCGACACCAATCATCGTCATTATTATCAATACTAACAATAACATTATCATTAATTAAGAACAGCATTAACAACATCTTCATATATGATCATCATTAACCATCATTATTACTTATTTGCATCATCGACACCAATTATCATTACTAATATAAATGTACCACTTGATCAAAATGCTACCATTATCAGCATCAGCAACAACAATTTCATCAACGTCACCAACAATATACATACTCATCAGTACCAGCACCATCATCACTTGCGTAATCATCATGTGTATATCAATACTATCATTATATTTACCATTTTCAGTGTCGGCAGAACAAGTTTCTCATCCGTAGACTGTTCTTGCCATAAGTCGACACCATACTACAGAACAGTCTATGCTATTTGAAACAGTTGATACCATCGACTGTCTGTTAGCATCAACTGTTTCTTGAGATGGCATTGACTGTGTCAAATAGCATGGGCGGATTACGAAAGAGAAACTTGCATTGACAGCGGCATTGGCATAGGCATTGGCATCAATCCTGTAAACAACGATGTATAATCGTTGTGAACGGCATCATTATTTTATGCGTCATTGGTACCACAATCGCCACTAATATTATCACTATTTCGATTCATTATTAATACCACCTCCATTATTACCATCGTTATTATTAATACCACCTCCATTATTACCATCGTCATTATCAATACCACCTCCATTATTACCATCGTCATTATCAATACCACCTTCATTATTACCATCGTCATTATCAATACCACCTTCATTATTACCATCGTCATTATCAATACCACCTCCATTATTACCATCGTCATTATTAATACCACCTCCACTATTACCATTGTCATTATCAATACCACCTCCATTTTTACCTTCATCATTATCAATACCACCTCCATTATTACCATCGTCATTATCAATACCACCTTCATTATTACCATCGTCATTATCAATATCATCTCCATTATTACCATCGTCATTATCAATACCACCTCCATTATTACCACCGTCATCAATTTCACCAATATCACCATCATATTCTCACATCTGTGGAACAAAGTTGACGATATAAATATGAAGCTCCAAAACTCACCACATGTATGCTTCGTGTACCTATTTTTATCGTTTTCTGTATCTTAAAGGCCGATAAACACGGAGGAGCTTGCTCCCGCAACAAGCATGCCTCAACACAATCGGAGCGTGGTAACTAGTTGTAAATTCAAAACGGCGGCAAACTCGGTGAAAAAATTGGCAAATTTGATTGGCCAACTGGAGACAGGTTGTTGCGCTGCAATCAGGTTTCAGTACACACGAGGGTGTGTGCTCCTGCAACACTCTCACGCAACAGATTTGCTCCTGGAGCTTGCTCCCTCATATTTTGATTCAGTGTCAGAGCAAAACCCAAGATCAAAACCTTTGTTGTGCAACAATATTTTTGCATGAAATCGTTTGGAGCATATTGCGGAGCATTTTGCAAGAGCAAGCTCCCTCGTGTGTACCAGCCTGTATGTACATTTGCGTATCGTATGCTCAAATCTATCAGTTGTTCTGAATAACAATTCTCTACTTACCTGGGCCGAGATGTTCAAAAGACGATATGCACTAACCCAGAGTTAAATGATTAATATAACCCACGATCTTGTTTCAACTCTTACAAGGAAAAATGTTAGCTGTAGTTTTGAGATTAAAAAGACTTCTCGTAGAAAAATCTAAATAGAATTCATAAATAACCGTTTATGTAGCCAGCAGAACCAACAAAAAGGTACTCACGCTCGGTTTTATTATTTACACTATAAAACAAGAAATAAAAATAAATCTAAATAAATCTAAATAAATACATAATTAAGAAGACACGGAAATACATTCGTTGTTGTGTTCTGAAAATATCTACACTGGGATGCAACCCAAATAAGCATAGAAAATCAAAACAAATCATTTAAAGCATACATGTCTTATTCCAATGCAAAGTTTACGAAAAGAAACGCAATTCTATTCAACAATAACAACAGTACTCACCGAGCCGCCCAAAACACTTAACTGTTCACTAGAATGATCTTCGCGGGCGACTCAGTGATCACATGACTAATAAACAGGCTGCCCAAGCACGCGCCGGCAACAGTTTACCTTTTCTTAAAGTAGAAACCCCTATTTGAAATCTTGCTTAATCCAGGGCTCAACTTAGCCAGCCTTTGAACAACTGGGACCTCTGTTGTTATAAAAAGTAGTTTTAGCTACCCACCTCATCTTTGGAGGTATGCTATAGAAAACACAAATATTTTTTACTTGATCTCATTATTATTATTGTTATTATTATTATTATTGTTCTAGTTACCATCATCAATAATCCAAATATACTAAAACAACAGTGTTATTGGTTTCAGAACGTTGCCAGAACGCCATGATAACGGAAGGTCACCACTTCAGGATTCTTGGTAGTAACCAGGTAGATCTTAAAGAATATTTATGGTGACGGTGTTGCTGATATTACTTATGATAATTATAATAATGATTATAATTTGCTGTGACTGGTGATTGTGATTATGACAATAGTCATTAAAATTAGTATATTTATTTAAAACAACTTTTGCTGGAGTAAAAGCTAAATTATAATTATTTTGGTTTGGCTTAAACTCGGCCATAGGTCATGATTATTTTTAGCACGGTTGTGCCAGATTGTGACAGATAGACTGAAATCACGTTGCGATCGATTTTGACTATTTTGTAGGCGCGGTTTTTTGACACTGAACAAAGGTAGCTTATTTAATGTGTATGTTGTAGGTTATTTTTGACTTCAGGCTGTTTCTTTTTACTGTCTTTAAAAGGGATTTATATTTGTGGACACTACAGAAACCAGAGATAAACGCTGACTCCTTGGGTAACTAGGCTTCTAAGGGTTTAGCTCTATATTTACGGGGGACTCATTTTAAAAAATGGGGCTTGGATTTTTTTGTGGGACGTGAAAGAATGGAAATAATTTTATAATTTAGTAATGGACTACGTTTTAATAGCCCATGAAACGGTATTCCGAATGGGCTTTTTAAACTCTTAGCCTATGAGGCATAAATGTTTTAGTATAAACCTACAAATCGATACTCGATCATCTGGACATTTGATAATCTTGACACTCGATTATTCGAATACTCAATTATCCAGACACTCGATTATCCAGACACTCGATTATCCAGACACTCGATTATCCAGACATTCGATTATCCAGACACTCAATTATCTGGACACTCGATTATCCAGACACTCGATTATCCAGACACTCGATTATCCGGACATTCGATTATCCAGACACTCGATTATCTGGACACTCAATTATCCAGACACTCGATTATCCAGACTCTCGATTATCCAGACATTCGATTTTCCACCAGACACTCGATTATCTGAACACTCGATTATCCAGACACTCGATTATCCGGACACTTGATGATCTGGACACTTGAGTGTGGTGCACTCTTTTTATATAGGAATATACTTTATGAGAATATTGAGGCTGAAGTTCGCCAAATTTTAAGAATATTTTGGGGATAATGCTGTGGCTCAGATTTTGTTTCGAATAATTTTTCCTCTTTGAAAAAGAAAACATTACAAACATTACCGTATTGCAATTGCACTCTAATCCCAGATGACAAAGCCGTGTATACAGATTTATTATCTTCGAAGCTCTATAATACCACAGTAATTTTAACCCTTTCAGTCCCAGTTCAATTATTAAGTTCTCCCAACTTGAGCTCATACTTTTCATTGAACAAATTTGAGAGAATTTCACTTTTAATCTTCAGTAGTTCGCTTTGTTTGATCAATTATCATTTTCTCATTACCAAATGTATGATTTTTTACTAGTTATGTTAGGAGAAGTTGAGTATTGATAATTGACTGGGAGTGAAACGGTTAAAAACGATACTTCCATGTCAGTGATATTTCCGAAATGGGCCGAAAACAAAAATATTAGGTCTCGGTCTGAAAAAATATTTTCGACTGCCACACTATACGGTTAACTGTCTTACTGGAATTCTTAAAAGAGTTATATAAAAAAAAATTAAGAATGTAAAATTACTAATTTGGACAAACAGCAAGCTATAAAATTCTATACAAAACGCAGAGATGACATTTCCGTTTTTAAACATGCAATCTAAATCTAATACAATAATTTTATAAAAGAACAGTTTATTGATGTTAAAGATAACAGCAGAGGAAGTGATGGCAGTGAGTTAATTCCAATCGATTATCTTTTCAGTACGACCGTTACCAAAGATTTGCTACAGAAGAGTTTGTCCTTCAGGAAGGGGGAGTTTTATGCCCTGGACGTGGCTGTGGCAGTGGTATTCTTATACCCGGGAACCTTGGATCAAACAGAATTCACTGTGATATGTGTAATGTGAGTTTGTTGGTAGGCTACAACCTACGTAGGTCTTTTGTCTGTTTATAGTACATTCTGCCTCAATAGCATATCGGTATACGTACATAAGATACGAAATATGAGATGCTTAAAGCACTTAGTACTATCACACATGTGCTATCTATACAGGTGAGATTAGGTTGATATTAGTTGATCAACGTGACCTTAGAGTCCATTTTAGTGACTGTAAGTACTTAGTACTAGCACACACGTACTATCTATACTGATGAGATTAGGTTGATATTAGTTGATCAAAGTGACCTTAGTGTCCATTTTAGTGACTGTAAGTACTTAGTACTAGCATACATGTACTATCAATACTGGTGAGATAATGTTTGTACTAGTTGACTTGATAACGTGACCTTCGTTTCCATATTAGTGGCTGCAAGTACTTAATTCTAGTACTCATGTCCTCAAGGACGTTAAGCTTCAACAAGGAAATTTATCTATGTTTTACATGTTTGTAACTCATGAAATTTTCCTCTGATAACAGCTTTATTTTTGTCGGGAGTGCAAAGAACCATTCAGAAGAGGCCATTCCTGTCGTGGAACTGCAATCGAACCACCACAAGCATCTCTGCTTGCCAGCGTAAGTTAACTTATATCTTTTGATGCAGTGTTTGCAAGGGTTGAGATGTTGAATTTGTATACGGAAGTCAAAATTCTTCCCTAACTACTGTTTGTATCTATCCTAAGTGATTCCCAAATCATATCAATCACCGTTTATAATTAGCTATGTGTTCTGTCTCTAGCCAATTGGTTTAGTGTTTAGTGTTTATTATGTTTATGTTCAGTTTTAATAGTGTATTGATATTTAATGTTCACATATGTTTAGTGTTTACTGTGTTTATGGTTAATGTCTACTGTATGTATGTTTAAAGTTTACTGCATGAATATATATTTAGTGTTTACTGTGTTTATGGTTAATTTCTACTGTATGTATGTTGAAAGTTTACTGCGTGAATATATATTTAGTGATTACTGTGTTTATGGTTAATGTCTACTGTATGTATGTTTAATGTTTACTACATGAATATATATTTAGTGTTTACTGTGTTTATGTTTAATGTCTACTGTATGTATGTTTAATATCTACTGCATGAATATATATTTAGTGTTTACTGTGTTTATGGTTAATGTCTACTGTATGTATGTTTAATGTTTACTACATGAATATATATTTAGTGTTGACTGTGTTTATGTTTAATGTTTACTGTATGAATGTTTAATGTCTACTGCATGAATATATATTTAGTGTTTACTGTGTTTATGGTTAATTTCTACTGTATGTATGTTTAATGTCTACTGCATGAATATATATTTAGTGTTTACTGTGTTTATGGTTAATTTCTACTGTATGTATGTTTAAAGTTTACTGCATGAATATATATTTAGTGATTACTGTGTTTATGGTTAATGCTTACTGTATGTATGTAATTTAATGTTTACTGCATGAATATATATTTAGTGTTTACTGTGTTTATGTTTAATGTCTACTGTATGTATGTTTAATGTCTACTGCATGAATATATGTTTAGTGTTTACTGTGTTTATTGTTAGTGTCTACTGTATGTATGTTTAGTGTTTACTGCATGA
>JAOBRB020703632.1:0-16879 GCA_027575285.2 Zoanthus pulchellus | reverse complement strand
TTGCGACGTCAAATTTGAATTGCCCTAAACATTATTCTTTCAGCTAATGTCTGTAATTTATAATTCGACTTGTAAATATGTAAATCAACTCAGTCTATAAAAATTTGCAATATCTATACGAATTTCATGTTTTAAAAGTTTGCCGTCAAACGAAAGTTCATTGCCGTGACAAAAGCCCATAAATTAAAATTATTTTTTGTCTTTATTTCTTTGTTTTTTCTAAGTATTTTCTCTTTTTACAACCCAAATTTATGTAAGAAATACGTTTTATAGTTTAACCCAAACATAAAGGAAGGTCCATTGAGAAAAGAACCAAACAAAATAAATACGTACAATTTTCATTATGCAAATGTAAAGGGAGCTTTCAACTTGAAATCAAAATTAAGATGCCTCGAACCATGAAAAAGGGCTCAAGCGTACCGTTTGCAAACTGACAGTTTTTACATAACTGATGAAGATTAATTCTATGATAGGAAAAACTTTCTTGATTTTTTTTAAACTTCTATTTGACAATGACTGTTATGGGAGGTTTTCATGAATATTTTCTTAGACCTGAATGATTGCTTGCATTACTGAGGTTCTAAAATGCCAAAGTAATTTTTATTTTGCCATCAGGTAGCCGAAATTAACGCCTGTATGCATCTAGTTTGCTCTAACAATAGATCGAGAAACTTATGCGGACGTCTGAGAAAATAGTCTAAAACTATAAATAACTTCTCTTGAATTGACATACCCCAGCCAACCCCTTGAGTGTCCCTCTCTGTCCCCTTATTTTCTCTTGGTTATACCACCCGCTCGATACATGGCCTGGAATGGGGACTTTATTCACTTCAAGTGAGCTACACTCCGTACTAATCATTATTTCCAGTCTTAACAAAATCTGAACCTCAACATCATTCTTAAAATATTCTTAAAATCTGGCCAATTTCATCTTCAATATTCTTATTAAGTATACTATTGTAAGACCGTGTATGCCGGCCATCTTACATATTCTTATTAATTATACTATTGTAAGACATTGTATGCTGGCCATCCTACATATTTCTCTCTCTTTTTAACGGCATTCTGAAGCTGAGTAAAACTTGCACCCATCCCACCCCCCACCCCCGGCCTCGGGAAAGCAACCTTAAACACGAGTAAAGGAGACTACAAAATACTTTAATAAATAAATATCCAAATACTTCAGATAACTGTCGAAGTGTGAAATAGCACCTGCGCCTTTAATTAAAAGAAACGCAGTTTTTTTTTAGCTAACCCCGTGGCCGTTCTTTGAGCAAACAACCGTATCTGATTCTCATTGGGCGCAGAATCATTTGATTATTATTCCAATTCAAACTGAGCTGATAAAGTTCCAGTTTATATCTTAGAGTTTTAAAAATATGTTCTTGCGATAGTTTTCGTACCTTTAGCTTTGACATATGAATGTAAAACAAAATTAAAACATGCATTGGGCATTTAAAAGGAGTATTAAAAAAGTATTAAAGCAGAAAGAGATTTAACGAAAACAGATGAAAAATGGCTTATATACAATAATATCTCAAAGGGAAAGTCATAATTTTATCAAGCTTGTTCAATAAAAAGATTAAATTCTGTTTTTAGGCCATTAAAAATCAATTAAAGCTTGGTGTTGTCAAACTAACATTCGTTAGTCTTTATTGTAACAAAACTAAAAACACAAATTCAGTTTAAAACAAATAGCTAAACGTTCACCTATTTTTTAAAGATCTATAACAAAATGAAAGAAAAAATGGAAAAAATCTAAATTAAGATATTGTAGCTTTTTGTACTCCAATGCAACGAAAGGCTTAGATTGAGTTGTCCAATTTAAGAGCAAAGCGTTATCGCCCTATATCGCTGCTGCAGGACCGGAAAGTAACGATATCAGGCGGTTGTGGTTAGTAATAGGCTAGTGTGTACCGATAGCAGTCCTTTTGGCGCCAGGATAAGGTAGTTTGTGAGTTCAAATTAGTTAACACAAAATGTATGGAAAAAAACCGAACTATTACGAATCATCACATCAATAAAAAGTTGAACTTATACGACAATGATATTCGTAGAATTACAAAATAGTTTATATTTCACTAACACAATTTTTATTATTGACTTTTTTATCTTATAAAACGTATTCATAAGAAGATAATTTGAAATTGAATTTGAATTTGAAAGTTTGACGTTCGTCACGCATTTAATTTATAAAAAATACTATATATATACAATGCTCAAATTAGGCGTTGGTTAATGAAATTTGTCGTCGCTTATTTTGTAAAACGACCAACAACATACAGAAGTTAAAAATATTTTTGTATACTTCTCAGTATTTGGGTCAGTCAACGCGCCAGTGGCGTTTAAGTTTGTATTAGGCTTTTTAATAGAATATTTTAATATAGCTACTTAAAAAATCTACTTCAAAGTAACTTTAAAAAAATCGCAAAACAAGCAAAACTAGTTAAAATTATTTTTAATTGCTGTTTGTTTTAAACCCTGGATAAAATTGAATAATGCATTGGAAAACACATTAAAGACTTGAAGCAAGTGGAATATTCATTTAAATTTGTAGCTTAGCTTTAACAATTGCGACATTTTAGCTTTTGGTAGTCTCTGGCTGTTAAGTTTCCAAATGCATTAAACGCGGTTTCTACTAAAAATGACTGAAATTTTTGAAACAAAAACAAACTTTAATAATTGTATTCATCATTGTATTTTCATAAATTTTCTATAGTAAAACCCTGCATATCAACACGATCATGCAGATGTGACTGCACAGCGATAGAACTATCTCATTATCATGTAGAGTTTAACACTCGGCAAAAAACAACTTTTATCAAAAGATTAAGATTTTGTTTTGCTTTGCGATTCAGAAAGTTTTTTATAAAACAGGAAAATATCAAGTGCATTAAACCATAGAGTTTGCCTTTGGACAAAACGGAAGGAACTATATCTCAGCCCATTACTAACCATCTCACTCCTGTTCTTTAACAAACATCTCCCACCATTGTGATGATTTACGTGAGGAGACGAAGTCATAATTGACTTATAAAGCTGTGAGAAATTTTGGTCTGTCGTTTAAGCTACCTCATCAAAATGTTTTGGAAAAAAGTTTCTTATCAGACTATTTATTGTTGTATATAAAACATTTAATTTCGTCTCAGAAACAAGCTTTCCTTCAGATTTACTGAAACAGCTTCAAAGTACGAATGAACTTTTACATTATTAGATATTTTTGGTCAATTAAAATAACTTAACAAATCGACGTTTTTGTTAACTCAATTGCTCGCTGTCGGAGCTCCTATAATCAGCCTCTCACGCTAGTTACTACATTCCTCTAAGAATTTCGAGGCTGAAATTGGCCAAATTTTAAGAATATTTGAAGAATAATGCGAAGCCGCTCAGATTTCGTTAACAATATAATTTTGCGTGTTTGAAAAAAACATTACTGATTATATATATTGCACTCCAATCCCAAATACCTTTGAAGTTCTTCAATACCTCAGCCATTTTACAAACCAAAATTCCTTGCCACCGATAGTCCCAAAACTAAGAAAATTCGTAAGAATATTTTCAGAATTAAATCGGCTAAAAATTACGAACATCCAGCCTCCTTTCGAAAAACAATGTTATAATAAAGACGAGAGTTTACATTATTGCTTTGTCTTCTTTTTCAATAGTGCTAAACGTAAACCGAATATTGACGACGCGTTTTAATCATCGCAATTTTTAATGAGAATCTTGTGTGTCTTTTTGTCAAACATCAGAGCAACTATATATATTAAGACCGATTCTGTTTTCTTTTTGAAAACTTTCCGTTGGCTTCAACCCAAGTTTATTCTAAGTTGTCTTACCTGCTGCATATCCAGCAAAAAAAAGAATGAAGTTATTTAAAAGAGCAAGAAAATCCTAAATTCTAACTATGTTATTCCGATATAAAATTATTGTACTGTCCGAAACAGATTGTTTGATGGCATACCTTCTTCGAAAATTGTTCATTGCATTTTTTTGGAAATGGTCGCCGGTATGTTCTTATGGTACCTATTGCATGTATTATGTCACTACCTTTAAGTCTTGGCAAAACCACATGCTTTTTATGAGTTGTGCAGAACTACAAACCGTAGATTTAACCAGCCATAAAGCAGTTCTTATATATTCATTGCATATACTTTACATTTTTTTCAATCAAGAACTAGTAAAGTATTGCTCAGGCCCTTATTTTTCAGCAACGTGAGGCTGAAAATCTTTATATTTTGTTCTTAATTAATTGAATACACTGTTTTTTTGTATTTCAATACAAATATAGTGACAGAGTACAAATTATGAAGGAGCATAGCATTTATTTTATTTATTTGTAATGCTTGCCATGCTTGTTAATTTTTTTTTATTAAAATTTTCATTTCAGGCTAAGATTGCTCTTAATCTCTTCATATTATTCAGGCGGTTTAATTCTTTCTGTTATTTTTAAATTTGCTTTTACTGAATAGAAAAAAGCACATTACTGTTATAGGCGTCCGACAAGGTTATTTTTTCGTCAATTTTAGCTCTTGCAAAAATCTCTCAAAACTATCTGATGACAAACTGACTCGAAATCATAATTCAACTCGACATTTGAAAGCAGGAATTACGAAATCTCAATCCTGGTATCCTGACAAATAAGTTAAGCCAAACATTTGAAGTATTTGGACTATAGTCAACGGTTCAAACGGTTTCTTCTTTGATGATGTTTATCTGTTAATAATGACACTTGGGTTGAAAGCAATGTTTACAGAGCACTTTAGCCCTTATCACAGCCACTATCTATCAGTTGCTAATGCATTACTAGAACGCGTTATTGTAACTAAAACTGTTGTTAACTTGACACAGCAAACCTTTTCTGTTGGATCTGCACTTAACTTCAACTACATTTTGCTTCTGCGTCGTGAGAAGAACAACAACTCTTTCTCATCTGTATATCTCTGTCTTTGGCTTTCATTCAAAGTTTCATTACGAGGTGATTATAGTGACCGAGTTAATTCAATATAGTTTGGCTAAAACATTTAGAATTAAAAAGTTGTATAAAGTGTTTTTCAAAAAGTAAGGGTTAATAAAGAAATGGCTAATGTACTATACGTGTAAAGTACATTAATTTGTCAGTGAAAACCGATATGATTTCAAGCTAGGAACAATTTTAAGCTGGGGATACGTTGCTCACTGGCATTTCGTACGATCTCTTTGCAGGTTTTTTAAATTTTAAGATACTTTTTGACGCAAGTGTATCAATAACATGCGTTTGATTTTAAAACTTTAGTATTCCATCAAAACGCATTTGGTATTTATTCAAATGAATATATTCAGAATTTTTCACTTTTTTCGTGTATGAATTTGATATTTTTAAGATATGTATATAAACAAGTTTTGAGCTGTAAAAATTTTTAAAACAACCATTGTTTTTTCTTGAGCTATTAGCTAACACTAAAGAATAATAGTTGAATTGCTGGCAAAACTCGAAAGACGGACCGACCGTTTTTTTGAGCCAAAATATTACATAATTTTAAGGAGAGCTTTCTTTTTCTCTGTGCTACGACAACGTAAGAAAGCTTAA
Organism: Zoanthus pulchellus; assembly: GCA_027575285.2. Taxonomy (NCBI): domain Eukaryota; kingdom Metazoa; phylum Cnidaria; class Anthozoa; order Zoantharia; family Zoanthidae; genus Zoanthus; species Zoanthus pulchellus. The sequence continues at coordinate 11,310 of JAOBRB020703632.1, read as the reverse complement.
GCAATTAACTATTATTTACGAATTCTAATTTGGAAAAGTTCTACCAGATTAAAAGTTCGGAAAATATCACCGAAAACAAACCATATGAACAGCCAATATTAAAGAGATAACGCCCTGATTCGACATGATACAACACCGTGCTGCCATTTTGTCTTTGGAGAATCTACTTTCAAAATACGAACTTTAATTTCTTCATGAGTTTCTCTACAATTAATCTCTAGCACTGACTATTAAATAACTTTTGAATATATAGGATTTATTTATAGGATTTATTTATATTCAATTCTCCGCAAGCCGATTTATGTTTAACTTAGAAGGCTTCTCATTTGAACATCACTCAAATTTAGTTCAACCGCTCGTCTTGTTGAATAGGAGAAAACTTTGCCACAATTTTATTCACAGCTGAAGAACTCAATAAAGTCTTACTGTCACTCCACTTGTGCACAAAGCGATACATCGAATGTTTTTTTTTTCAATTACATTTGGCTTTCTAGGTAGAGAACAACTCAGTTTTGCAGTTTCTCTTTGATAATGATAACGAAATTTAGCCGGTACAATTTAAAGAATCAATATATACAAAACACTCTTTTTTTGACAGTGAACTCTTATTTTACATCAAACTAGTGGTTGTTAGGGGGTAAAGCTGGAGAAAAAATACAAACACGAAAAACTATTTAGTTTCTACATTTGTTTCTGTTGTATAAAACGTATTTGGTTTTCACTCACTCTTTGTCTTTCAATAAAACTAATATATTTTCTATTACATTCACTTGTTTGAAATTTGTTGTAACTATCTGAGCTTTGCTGCTGTTTTCGATCTTGTCGACGGTCTCAATTGTTAAAACGAAGCTAAAATATTGCATTATTCTACGTACAACATTATTTAACATGACTGAGAGAAAAATGCTTTTTAAGGTTGTATTTTAGTAACTACGGTTTAGAAGTGTCTAACGTCATGAAAGGATGAATAATTGTCGGCTGTCTTGAAACTGTCGAAATAAGAAATAAGCTTGGGTCTAAGAGTGAAGGGTTAGAGGGTGAAAACTTAGAGAATTAATAAAGGGGCTTTATTACAAATTAAACACCTGAGTTTTTCCGTTCTCCAGCTTCTATACAGCTATCAAAAATTATTTTTTTACTCACCTTTAGATAAATTACTGTCACTTTTAAAAAGTCGCTCCCTCTCCATTATGGTGTAAAAACTTGTAGGAATGCTTGAAAGAGATTGTGGAACTGAAAAAAGGTGTCTTGTCTTTATAGCAGAACACAGGCGACTACTGGGAGAACAATGGTCTTGTACTTTAACAAATGATCAGTTCAGACGATGTATTATTCACTAATCCAGTGACATACCTTGACAGGAAACCATACACCGCTTTGAATGGTTGAATCGGCCCAGCTGCAGGTTTGTCAGTTTCATTCATATTATCTGCAGCACCGCTTCTCGACGAGAATTGCTATTTTTGGTGGAAACTGGTTAAACACGTGTTTAAAATGCTTTGACCAATATTTTCGAATAGGAATTGTTTCAATTTTTTTTAATTACCTAACTTCTTTAAATTATGACAAGAAATAAACACTCTTCTTTTAATTCAAAAAGGCTTTCAGTACATGCATTCCGTAAACAGTCAACTTTTGAAGTATTTCTCAATTTGTAAAATTATTTTGTATCCTTCGCGTTTGTTTATAGGATTTAACACTCTGGATTCTTTAGCTAAATTTAATTTCTATTGTTTCGTTTTAATCTTTTAAATAAGTGCTTGTTGAAACAAAAAATTGAAGTGCGTAGGAGGGGAAGTAAAACACGTGATGTAGAATCAATTCAAGATAAAAGAATGCCCGGTCATCACCGTAAACAACTTAAGAAGCAAGAAGCGGACCTTCCGTGCGTAACGGCCCTTCTCCAGAACAACTAAATTTTTTAAACTAAAGACTAATAATATTAAATCCAGTTCCTTTATTTATCAGCACGAACATTATCATGACTTTTTGAGTTGGGTAAATTAAATTTTTGCATCAAAGAAACAAACAGGACAATGACTCTCCTTATTCTTCCACAAGTTTTTGATACTTTTCTGTTTGATACAAAAATTAATTAGTTAACGACAAAATGGTTTAGAACTTTGGACAAACTCAATCACTCTATCGTGAAACGAAATTTGGAATTACTGAAAAAAGGATGAGGAGAGCACCTGTATAAAAAAGTAACAAACAAATTCTGAGAAATTTGTAAGCATTTCATAGTAGTCGCAGATTTCATATTGATAAGACATGGATTATAGCCCAACTTACACGCCCTTTTTATGACTACCAGCAAATGTTTGCTTATTTCAGCCTCAAATATTGTGTTCCTAAGTTAATTTATGAGTTTTGGTGAAGTCTCTACGTAAAACACTTTCATAGCTATTCGGAGCCTCTACATGAGATTGTTTCTTAAATTGGTCTTAAATTTTGGTCAATTTGAGCCCCATTCTTTAGTTGTTACGCGTGAACTACTTAATTTCAGACTAAAAGTTAACGTCTACAAAAAATGAAAAATGTTTATAACTGGCAAACAGTCACTGTACACGGAATATACTTTGTCTATGGAGATTTTGTCGTATTTTTTTGTTTGAAGGGCAATAGACCTTCCAAATTGTCTCGCCAAACCGCTGGTGGTTACTAGTGCAGATACACTTTCCACTCACAAATGAAACAAAACAGCCAATATTGGCTGTTCTAATGTAATCCTTGACCGAGATGGAATTTTTCACGGTTTAAGTACGAAGGCAGAAAAGTTCAGTCGAGATATTAGAAGTATTATACTAATGAGTAAGATTTCAGTTGTACCAGCTAAGTGGGTCTCAGTGTATCTTAAAATCATTCTACTTATCTGACAGGTAAGATATATAGAGTATCATGTTAAGACTTACAAAGAGCGAATATGATTCGTCAGATGCCCACAAGCGCACATTATATAACACCCCATAATCAACAGTTAATTTGTATATTGTGTGTCTCAAATGTTCTGGAAGGTGTAGATCTTATCTACATATCATTTACCATACGAAAAGATACGTACGAGAATCCCGACAGGTCAAGATTTTAGACTCTGGACAAACTCAGTATCCGTGCTTGACAACCAATGAATGTGAAAGCATTTCAGAAAACAACGATAGTGTACAATAAATATGTATAAACAAAACAGTAAAAATATCAGAGACTTTTTTGTTTTTTAGAAAATTTGTGGCTATAAATAACAAATTGTGTATTTAATTCCTTAGGAATACCAACAAATATAGAGCTTAAATTGGAGTTTGAATCTGTTCTAAAATTGAAAGCAAATTTACCGCGTTTCTTAATTAATCTTTATTAGAGTTAAAGGTCACTTTTGCAATGTTACCCAAAAACACATTTTTTGCGATTTCTCAAGGAATATTAAACAGATTTTATTCATTTAATCAGCACATTAAACAGGGGAAAAAGCCTAAAATGTTAGTAGTAATTTCGTGTTGGGTTCCAAAATCTTATCAGTGATTTTGTGGGTGGTTTTCGTCCTTTTTTTCATGCGCCTTGCAGGCAAGTCTATTTTACACTCTGGTCCGCAGTTTAGCCTTAGTTTTGTTCTTTTTTCGGTCATGCAGTAGTAATGAATTAAACGGGTGTTGATATCCAATGTAGATTATTGAAAAATTGTCAGGTTTTAAATAGCAAAAATGCTCGTAAAGCAACTTTGAAGAAATAATGCGGGCTTTTATCAGAGAATCTCCGAATGATCTATCTTCTACTCTCCGAACTTTTTTCTTAAAAGAATTGCAACTAAAACAAGTTTTTTGAGGGTAAAAACAACCTGCAACTGTACACTTTGCATTGAACAAAGACACGAAATTACGAAATACACCCATCTAGTGTTTAGCAAGAGTCTTTTTTCTAGAAAAGTCAGGCTCAAACTCGTTCAAATTTTAAGACGTGCTAAGAACACGCCTACACCCAAATTTAAGGAATGCCCGAGATTTTTTTTCGGTTACATTTTACTGCCGCATAAAACAATGAAATCGGCAAACAGTGGATGATGCAAAAGTCATTGTTTGCATTTAGAGTAAATGTACATTATGATACATGGAAACAATACAAAAACAATTTGAAGGAATCACCGTTTTCTTTTTTACTCTAACAGGGATCACACTGAGAACGACAAATGAAATTCACTCGAAATTCAATGATTTTTCCATGACCACTCACCCTTTGACATAGAAATAGGCTCATGTTTTAGTGCTAAGGTGCTGAAGATGGCATGCATATGCAAATGCCAAAGCATGTCTGTTATCAAACTTAAAAGTGTTGTTGGTTTCCTAAAGCATAGAATTATCGAGGAATCAAAAAACCTACTTCAACAGAACAGCCTGCAGCTTCTGAACAAAAGTCGACTTTGCTAATGTAGTGTAAATTCGTTGCATAGTTCATTTTTTGATACTTCAGAGCATAATTAAAGCAACGTGCGTGTGACAACTGCATTTTCTAGACTTATTTTTGCTCACTTATTTTATAAAAATTTCATTCACCAAAAACCATTGTCCACGAAAAAAGAAAATCCATGAACTTTGCATGACCTCTCTCATTTTCCAAAAGTTCTATGACTTTTCGAGGCATGGAAAATGAATTTTTATATTCCATGACAATGTGAATTCCAAGTCAGACCACTATTAAAATATCAAATATCGCGTCCAAAGTCTTTGTATATGCACATGGTGTACGCCAAACACGTTTTACCAATAAAGAATAATTTTATTTTAAGCAGATTTAAAGCTTAAATTCCAAAAATATTGAAAAACATTCAACTTCGATCCAAAAATATGATGTTCCTATAAAAAATTGTATTATAAGAAATTATGAAAAGAAAACTTATAACAACACAGTATACGTATTAGGTTTACATATAATTATGTAAATATTTTAAATCAATTTTGAGAGCAGTAAAAGTTCTTGTACGTTACTAGCTTAAAACCTCAACAAGTGAATATGTAAATAGTAATGCTTTAATGTCTTAATAATTTCTTACAAGCACTTTTTATTTAATATTCTCATAACATATTTATACGATAAAACATACTTTTCTATGAGTTTACCGGCTTAATAAACTACGCGGGATGCTGGAAGAACACGAGAAAACTTTGTGAATCCCGATCGAGCCAAAGACCACGGTTATTTAACCAATAACCAAGAGTTTACTTGTAAGATACGCAATAGACAGCGACCAGTCTCTTTCTTTTCCTCATAATTAGTCGAAGATGCTTGCAAACAAAAATTGTTTAGAAACTGCTGACTAATCGTATTGTGGCCTTCCCCGCCCACAATACAATACAAGGCAAGGGCGGATCCAGGGGGAGGGTCGGGGGGGTCGCTACCCCCTGTCATTCTGGGGTCAATTATCAAATTAACTTTCCAAAAAGACTAAAGTATTTTCTCCTGATGGAAGGGCGATTTCAATCTTAATTTTATTTCTTACAATGATGATGGAGTATTTCTGTCGTATAATTTAGTTGTTCATAACGGTTTATATGGCTTCCTGTGGTAAAGATGTGACCAGGATTCCTTTGCCCACAAAATTTTCCCCTGAGACCCCCCTTGCAAGCAGTCAGCAGTTTCTTCTGAGGTTCTTATGCCAAAGCAATCTTTCAATGGCACATTAGGTAGAAATGTCCAGGTTTTACTTCATTTAGTCTCTTTCTCTTTTTAAGCAAAAAACCCAATTCAGTTCTATCTCATGCTTTACCTACATGCAGTCTACGACCGCATGTTAGTAAACGAAGGAAACGAATAACTTCACCATGTACACAGACAAATAGACACAAAACCTCCAAGACCATAGAACAATGTCTGCGAGTTAAACGTAAAGCATAAAAGGTTCTTATCAAAGATACAAAGATTGAAATTCTTTCAGTACGGTGCGTGGCATTAACAATCCACAGTGAAATTACCGAACTTATGAAGAATCGGTCATGCGAGCCAGAACTTGCATTACACATATTACATACGCAGAAGCAAGTCATGGCCGTTAGCTAGATTTTATAGTAGTGGGACAAGTCCTCTCAAATCGTAAGGGAACACTAATAATCTTATAAAATATAATACCGTATCGTTCATGGGTATCCTGCACAGACGTGCTAAAAAGGTTTTTACAGTTATTGATCTTTCTATACTCTATATCTAAAAATAGCTACCGAAGAAGTTTTTTGGGTAAAAGGTGCTACTCTCTCCTTCCCCCTCGTGCTAGCTATGGCTATGCAAGTGGAACAGTATTAGGTCTTTCTCTCCCCTCCCCTCCCCTTGGAGGGACTAATACCTAGGCTTAGTTCTTCTGAAGTCTCTTGTGGGTGTTTTGGAGGCGACTCGACGTGTGTTACTGATAATATCAGGGTTCGTCCGCTGTCCTCAAAGCAAAATTTAATGGCTTTTTAAGGACTTTTTAAGGTAGGATTTTTGGTTTTTTAGGATCAACCACCAAAACTGACCAAAAACAAGACTCTTTACGATAGTGATTTTCCTTGTCACAGTTATATAGTTATAGGCACGTTTTAATTGTTGTTATTCACGGACCTGACACTAAAGTCTACATCTAGAACAACATAGGTTTTAAGTTTGACATTGCGTACTGAACTAACACTGTGCACTTTTTACAGTTTATTTGTAAGCCAAGTACAGGACTTGTGATTGAAACAAAATGCCAACTTCAGTAAAAAAGAAAAAAATTAAGGACTTTTTAAGGAACATGACTGATTTTTGAAAAATTTAAGGACTTTTGAGGCCTCAAATTTTGGAAAGTTAAACTTAAGGACTTAAGGTTTTTAAAGACCTGGACGAACCCTGTAATATGATTGCATTCTCAGTTCCATCCTCAAACGAACTGGTTTGTTATAAAATTTGTTTCGAATTCACCCACGTTATGGGCGCAATATCAAGCTATACTAAAGAATGGTTAAAAATTTGAAAAGAGTGTAAAATATATAAGAAACTAACTACATATTCATGGAGAAAAAAATATAATTTATTGCTAATCCGTCGTCTATGCCTCTTAAGAATTTTAGTACTTCCGTCCTCAATTCGTTAAAATTAGTCATTGCATGCAGTAGGCGAACAGTTTATGGAATTTTCGCCAGTCTCAAGTCAGTAAATAAGAGTGGTTATTCTGGATCTTTCCCAAACTTCCTACACAAAAGTTCATTAAAAAAAGAGATTAGGCGGCGGAACAGGTGGTTTATTGAGTTTGATCAACGCCTTGGGGAAAGAACAATATGCTTTCTTGCCAACGAGCCAGCCAAGCGAAGACGCGAGGCGGCAGCATTGTAGGGCCGTAAGTAAACAGTACTCACGCGATATAAATCTCGAGTGGTTGTAAGAGATGTAATGTAAATATATACATATATATGTGTGTGGGCGTGCGTTCGTGTGTGTGGGCGTGCGTGCGTGTGTGAGTAGAAGATTTACGGCAAAAAGTTTATACTTGATTAGAAATATATTCAAAACCGTTTTGAAGTCAAATTTTACCATCTTTCTAACAAACAACCCGCGAAATGTTTCTCTTTGAAGTACAGTAGCAAACATCTTAGGCTCATGCTGGTTTCAGTCTATGCTTCGCTGTATACTTTCTAAAGTCTTTTGATTCAAACTCACAAAAATACAGTCGACCGCAGATCGGCAATAACCGGTTAAAACAATATTATGACGTCTAAAAAATGTTTCTGGAGATTGGTAATTTAGTGTTTTTAGAATCACTGAAGCTTGCAGTTACACTCTCACATCTTCGGAAGCTACACCATAACATAGTGGCTACCCCTTCTCTAAAGGAGGTAATTTAGTGTTTTTAGAATTACTGAAGCATGCAATTACACTCTTACATCTTCGGAAGCTACACCATAACATAGTGGCTACCCCTTCTCTAAAGGAAGAAGCCAAAAAAATCTGATTCCCCGATAGGATTCGAACCCATGACCTCCCGAACACCACTCTATCATCGAGAGCTGATACGGAGATAATATCATGAAACCGAGTTCTTATGCGACACGCGTCCTGCATACTTTTAAGATTAACAAAAAGTCATCGTGGGTACAAACTGAGTGATACCGTAGATTAGAAATACGACCATAACCCTAACCTAAATCAGCCGTCGCTTGGAACATTCTTTAACTGTGATATGCAATTAGAGCAGGCATGGTATACGAGCTACAAACTGCCAAACCTGTTTTACAACAAGCTGCGAAACCGTTTGAAAATCGATGCTACTTGTTTTTCAACATGCAAATAAATTTTTTTCCAGGCAGAATTGGATTGTTCGAGCTGAATGAATCCAGAGATCTAAATGACATTTTCGTGTCAGAGTTCATCAGTGGAAAAAATAAGCCAAGAATCCAGAGGATTTGTCGCATAAAGTAGAACATCTTCTCACTTTTCTACAAGCTTGTACAGGGCAGAATTAGTAGAGTCGAATGGTTTGGTCCACTTTAACAACTTTGTACACGGGTAGAAAGACGCCCAACACCGACTTTCACACTGTTTCTACGCATTGTTGCTAGAAAAGTTGGAGGATTTTGTTTCTTGGGTTATCGTGACTTTTAGTGGAGATTTTGTCACAAATATGAAATTTCCTTTTAGTTTATCCAATGACCAATTTCATGGTGTAAAATGTTGTTGTAACTCGGATAGGGTTACTCGGATAGGGAGGGTATCAAGCAACAACCGAAAAATTATTAATTATTTTCGCCTCCACTGTAAGTAGGAAGTTATGAGAGAATCAACTCGTTTTTTCTACAAAATTACAACACATCACAAACTTTCTAATTTACGACGTTTTTGAGGTTTTTTAATGCCGAAAGTCAAAACATTTAAGACTAATTTTCTAATACAGTGGAGCCCCGTTAATACGACCACGTTCGGGCCATGGAAATTTGGTCGTATTAACGGGGTGGTCGTATTAACGGGGTTTTCAAATAAGGGAACGTACGGGTTTTTGTCTTGTTCGGGCCACAAAACAGTGGTCGTAATAAAGAGGTGGTCGTATTAACGGGGTTGTCGTATGGCGGGGTTCCACTGTACATACATTATAAAAAGTAACCCTTTGTAAGATAGTAATGGAAGATAGGATCACACCTTCACAAAAATCTATAAACTAAACTTTATAACCAGATTCAGGTGTGCAGAAGTCAATGGTATTATGGTCAACAACGCTCCTTTAAAAGTGCTCTCGACATAATAGTCCATCGGCCAAGTGGCTTAAAATGGCGGATCATTACCACTCGGAGGGATGAAGGCCACCATATATCAAATTAAAGCACGTGTGTAGATTTAAAAAATATATGATAAAAGATTGTAGCTTAAGGGTGTCACGTGACTTTGAATTTTGCATAATTAACATAAATCTATAGCATGCTAAAATGTAGCTTCAAGCAAGTAACTTTGAACATTTCATGTAATGTAAAGCGGGCATACATAAAATACAATGTTTACAGGAATTATGTCATTTTTCATAATAGTCACGTGACGTCACTTCCGGCCGTAATAAAAATCTAAATTTCTGTTTATTTTTTTGTGATTTTTTTGTATTTTCTTTGTTCAAAAGTGAATCAAAAATACAATTCATAAATTCATTTAAAACTAAATGCATGTTAAAACAAGAATCAAACTGAGTGCCCTATGCTTTAAGAAATACATTGCTTCTGGGTAGTATGTTGAACACATACTTACACTTGAGAGAGCAGTTTAAAACCCTTTTTAAAAGCATTAGTCAAAGTCAACATCCTCTTCATCCAGTACTACCTGGTGGTCTGCCTCTTCATCTGGCTGATTAGAACAAGTTGTTAGGCGGCAAAGGTCAGAGCACTTTAATCCATTACGAATGCAGTCACATGAATCATCACTACAGGCCTTCTGGCATATACATGAAATGAGCTCTATTACAGCTCTTGGTGCAGGCAGTCCACTCATCCAATCTATCACTAATTTTTCTTGAGCCCCGTCGTTTACGATGCCTTTCACGCATCCTCGCCAATAACGCTGACAAATCGGAACAATGGAAAAAGAAAACGCAAGACACAGGATTCTAATATCTGTGTCTTCTGACGATACAATAATAGACCTATATCGCCGTTCAGTTGCTGCATGTTGCACATGTAGAAGTCGTGTATCAGCCTTTTCCTGTTCAAACTTTAGCTCTTCTTCTTCCTCTACTCTACCGACAGTGATTTTGTAGCATCAGTTTCCACATGTTGCATGCAGCTCCTTATCTTTCAAGCTCTGGCGAAGACTTGTTTTCTTTTTGCCATTGCGTAAAAAATTCTTGACTTAATCTTCTGACCACCTGCAATATTCTTAAACGTTATTGTATCGTCACTTTCATTCTGAGCTCTCTTTCTGCTGATTTCATTAAAGTGTCTCTATAAACGTCAAATACCACATCCACTCTATTGCTACCGTGTCCTTCTTGCAACACTCTATTTAAAGACATGTCTGCAATCTCACCAAATGTGAGAAAATCTACTTTCAGCTTTTGGAAGAGAGCCATCCCATCAATAAGATAAGCTGAAGGTCTTGGTATTTCTTCTGTAGGCTGTATCATTTTTCTAACTCTTTTCCAAGTTGTGCCTTATTGGTCTTGCGGGGAAAACCACTGTTGCAAACAAGAGAAGCAGGAACAGGACCTAATGGGTGCCTTAAGACCTCCTGCATTTGTAAATTGCGGCTTTCAGCAATTATGATCATACGCAGAACAGTTTCATTGTCTTTGTTCTTTGCCACCTTCTTGGTTTTCGATAAAGCGCTGAAAAATTTTTAACTTTTGTTTCTTCAACTTATCATGGAACTTTACCTTTGGGGTCCTATTCAAGACGAGTTGTCTTAAAATCGGCGTAGGCTGCCTCTCCAGCTTTGTAAGCGTTTTGAAGGTCCTTTGCTATAGCAGTAGTGGCAACAGGTCCTGTTGAGATGCTGGACAACTGCATATGACCTTCGAAAGGATTTGTCCAGTTCTAAACTAAATCAACCATAGCATTAACACCTTTCTCATCTCTATTCGAGATTAGTGAAGATCAACATGGCCGTTCTTTCCTTTTGCATAGCCAACCATTTCACGCAAATTGCGCAGGGACAAAGTTCGGAACTCTGCCGATAAGTAATATTTTGGTACGGCTCCAGGTTTCAAGCTAAAGCCTTTGGTGCCACCAGGTGTTTGGGTATCTTTATTAATAGTTTCTTCAAGGTTTTTCATGGTTCGCACAGGAATCAAAGAAAAAAATTCCAGGACTTTTCAAGGACTTTTTGGGTATTTTCAAAGACTATAAA
>JAOBRB020703631.1:0-27243 GCA_027575285.2 Zoanthus pulchellus | reverse complement strand
AGAGTAATAGTAGTAGTCAATAGTATAGTGGTAGTAGTCAATAGTAGTAGTAGTAGTAGTAGTAGTAGTAGTAGTCGTAGTAGTAGTAGTCAATAGTAGTAGTAGTAGTCAATAGTAGTAGTCAATAGTAGTAGTAGTAGTAGTCAATAGTAGCAGTAGTAGTAGTAGTAGTAGTAGTAGTAGTCAATAGTAGTGGTCAATAGTAGTAGTAGTAGTAGTAGTAGTCAATAGTAGTAGTCAATAGTTGTAGTAGTAGTAGTAGTTGTAGTAGTAGTAGTAGTAGTAGTAGTAGTAGTAGTAGTCGTAGTAGTCAATAGTAGTAGTCAATAGTAGTAGTAGTAGTCAATAGTAGAATAGTAGTAGTAGTAGTAGTAGTAGTAGTAGTAGTAGTAGTAGTAGTAGTAGTAGTAGTAGTAGTAGATTTCTAAGTTCTATAAAAAAATATTGTTATTGAGAGCTGCTAATAATTTTTTTTTATTTAGACTGACAAATTACCCCGCAAGGCAAAAATTAATCGACCATGTATTACTTTTGGTCGGTCAAAGTAAAATTTATATAAACTGATCATGATGTCTTATATGACCTTAGATGATTGCTATAGATAGATAGATACATGGATATTTTTATTTAAAACATGCTTACAATGTCAGCCAAAGCTAGTTTCCACGATGGGCCTGAACATACACTAAAACTTCAATCATGGTATATAAAAACTGTATAAACTAACAATTATTTAAATTTGATTTGTAATAAGGAGCGACTTTGCTCTCCAATCGTGTAGCTGATTTACTTTCTCTGATATAAGCAGGCATGGAATTCCATGTAAGTGCACCATTAAAACTGAAGCTCTTTTTCAAGCTATTTGTACGAGGTGTATGTAGGCAAACAGTTAAAGATACGTATTGGACATGGTATTTTGGTGTTTGTGTGCTTCTAAGGTTAAATAGGCTTCTGAGGCTTTTCGGTCCCTGTTTAATTGTTCAAAACTTTAAACATTATATAATTAATATTATAGCATTCGTTTTTTTGCGTTGTTCTTCAAGTGTTTGCCAACCCAATTTATTTACAATAATTTTGTGGTGAACCTCGATACTTGATCAAATTATAATCCTTGAGTCTCTGTTTTATAATTTTTGTAATCAATTTGATTGAGTTGTTCCAAACATGTCTCTAACTTTACAATGGCGTTGTATACCGAAAGAAGTCGATCTTTTTCTACATATTCTGTTAGTCGTCTGATAGCTCCTATGCCTGACAACAATTTTCTTGCATACTTTTTCAATATTATTTTTCCAGGATAAATGTTGGTCAACATTTACGCCTAGTGTTTTGCATTCAGAAGCTTTTTTGACGTTTCTGCCATCTATTTTTATATTGATTTCTGAGTCTTTTGCCTTGTTAAACATTTGTTTTGCGCCTATTAGTTTTAGCAAAATTGAGAATTAATTTTTTTGCGATCAACTGATGTATGTCAGCTGATGTGAGTTCCGTGTTGTGAAAACATGCAGTAGCTGTATTATGCAGAAGGCGTTGTTTACAATAAGGCGAAACGACTGGCACCCCGGAGTAGGTGATCCTACCCCATTAAAATTTCCGAGTATTCACACTATACCATAACGAATTAGAAACGGTCCCTAAAAATTGCCGATATATATGTAAGCGAGTTTATTCTTGGGTATGTGAACTGCATCATATTACTGCATCGTGCCTATCGGATTGGAGTGTTTACTCTATGTTAACTGCGATCAATCAGCTTTCTCATAGTTATACTCATCCTATTAATTTTATTTTAAGCAAGACGATTTTACGTCTAATTATGAGTTCTCTAAAGATAGGTATGTTAGCTCTGAGAATTTACATGCATAGAATAATTCAATCTGTCAGCTGACCGGCCATAACAAGATTTGGTCAATCAAAACAACGAATATGGCCGGTCAATGACCGATGACCGATACTTATTTGCAGGCCTGTCCTTAATTTGATTACTTGGAGGTAATGGTTTTTCTGATTGCGAAATATTTGCTCACAAACTGAGCAAAATAATATTTGGCCTTGTTGTGAGAATTGGAAAGAATTTCAAAGGCAAAGTAGTAGTAGTAGTAATAATAGTAGTAGTAGTAGTAGTATAGTAGTAGTAGTAGTAGTAGTAGTAGTTAGTTGTTGTTGTTGTTGTTGTTGTTGTAGTAATAGTAGCAGTAGTAGTAGGTTGGTTGTTATTGTTGTTGTTGCTTCTTTCCGCATTTGTATACATCTTACCTTTGTAAAAATTGAAAATCTTTTTCACTTCAATTTCAGACAAACGTCTATTCCAGATCGTAAGTTCGTCGAACGAAACGTGTTTGTTAGATTTCCAGTCACCAAGGACGAGCTGCGGTTTTATATTTGACACATAGTTTTTACATTCTTGGTGTAAATAGTCAGAAAAAAAATCTCCATTCCAGTAAAGTTTTAACTCCGTGTCCCAGACAATAACATAATGAGACCATACTTTTTCAGGAGCAAAAAATATGTATATGCATCGACTGGTTGGTTTGTTTACTTGTAGAGCAAGATGATCAAATGAATCATTCAATTGGTACAACATGAAGCCAGTTTGGTTACGGAACCCATTGCCAGTTCTGAGGAAAATCTGACCTGAGTTGAAAGCATCAATGACATTCTGGTATTTAAGCCATAATGAAATGGTCAATCCATTTGAACAATTTGAAGGGTTCATAAGACAAGCGTAAGGAGAACCAGAAGCTTGTAAAAGAGTCATCGAACCACTTGATGCATTGATGTTATACGCAGAACGGTGAACACCTTCCACTGCAGAGTTTCCCTTCCCTTCTAGAATACCCCACGTGAATCCACGAAGATCTTTAGCGTCAAGAATATTGTCAAGAGACCAATAATGAAGTGCTTTCGACGTCAAATTGTTCACAAAATAACCTGAAACAAACATATTTCATTTTGTTGCATGCGGTCTCAAAGTTAAATCATTGGTTTGCGAGAAAAATTATCATAGGCAAAAGATATTCGTTTTTTCTACCTTTGATTAGCTACATCTTGGATCTCTACGGTTAACTGATTTTAAAACGTAAGTCCTACACTCAAAAGACAAAGTTCTGCTTAGGATATTTTTATTTCTATTTATCGAGACCACGTGATGCTACAGCAAATTCTTTGTCAATGTTTTGCTTAGCTTGAGGAAGAGACGTTAAATTGTTTTATTATTTACAAAGTGTAAAGCAAAGAACTAAAATCCTAATGACCCGCAAAAAGAAAAAAAAGAGAAAACCAAAAGATTAAGTTTTCGGAGCATTCAACGTTCGCATTCCCGACCTCGTTGCTTAAGAACCCTAATAATGTTTGACCAAGATCAATTTGTACGGGCCTTGAGTTGACAAATGCTTAAAAAACAAAGTGACTGCATGGGCACTTTCTTTTCACGTAATATATCAAACACGAGAGACAATGTTTTATCACATTTCCAAACACCGAGAAGAGAGTTGAAAATACGACGCGCTGCGGAGTATTTTTTAACGGAATTCAAGGTTTTTGGAAATGTGATGAAACACTGTCTCGAGTGTTTGATTTTTCTTCTCAATCGAAACTAAAACTGAGGAGTAAAAGAAGATATAAAATCGTCAAAAGATATGCTAATTAAGATCACATATCCAAACCATGGTCACGGTTATGATTTCTTTTGTTTTAGCTTGATGAAATATTAATGAGTTTGAGAATTTAGTTTCTCAAATTCCTTGGATCGAACTGTATCAACAGGTTTTTAATCCATTGAAAGAGTTTACTTAAAATATCAAACACTGTCGAATAAGCTCTCTTGTTTTGTGAAATTATGAAACTTATGGAATTAAAATAACAAATTCTTACCCAGGCGACACCACTCGACGTATCTTTGATTGGGATCGCAAATGCACTTTCCAACTATTTCGTTACAAACCTGATCCGTTGAACATGGTGGATCACAAAGACTTTCTAAAATATATAACATAAACAAAATGCTGATAAAAACTCATAGAAGAGGATAGCAAAAAATAGTGTTACGAACCTCAAGTAGAAACAGATCTAGAAGAGAAAAACAAATATTAGGGTAGAATAATTACGCTAATGCAAAATCTAAATAGATTTGGAAAATGTCTACACTAAGCAAATTTATTGCAGTAGGATAATTATGAAGCAGTTTCTCGAGGGTTTTTTTCTCCGCAGCCTTCCTGGATATTCAAGAATGATTGTTTATCACATACCCATATACGATTGTTTGCATAGATGAGTTTCAGTAGAGATTCATTTCTACCTGTCACACTGATAAGATTGTCTGCATAGATGAATTTCAGTAGAGGTCGAACTTCTAAAATTGTTGGCATAGAGAATTTCTATTAGAGATCCATTCCTAACTATCACCCTGATAAGATTATTAGCATAAAGAATTTCTACTAGAGATCCTTCTCTATCTATCACCCTGATAAGATTGTTAGCATAAAGCATTTCTATGAGAGATCTATCCCCACATATCTCCCTTATAAGATTATTAGTATAGAGCATTTCTATTAGAGATTCATACCTATCTGTCACCCTGTGAATATTGTTAATTTAGAGCATTTCTATTAAAAACCCACTCCTACCTATCACCCTGATAAGATTGTTAACATGGAACATTTCTACTAGAGATTTATACCTTCCTATCACCTTGATAAGATTATTAGCATAGGGCATTTCTATTAGATATCCATTAAATGAATCAATGATTTTATTCAACGTTAATTGCAAACGAAGTAAGTGGTTGACCTTTCTTCCTAGCAGGCTAATGATTAATTTCTCGAAAGCTTAGACCTTGGCGTGAAAGTTTAAGTTTTAAGAGGGAGCTCGAGGAAAACCTGAATACCCAGAGAAAAACCCTTGGAGTCAGGTTTAAATCGACAAATCTCAACCCACAAGCGGCTCGATTCCGTGTCTCAGCGGTAGGATGCGCAACTGATGCCTACTACGCCAACCTGATATACCGAAAAGCATGTTCTTCTTAATTGTACAACAATTTTACCTCCTATAAAAAGCACTTCGACATCGCTCACATTAGCTGAGGACGCGTTGAACAGAAATTGTGCTCCATCAGATTCTACAGGGCTGGTATATGAACCTAGAAGAGTAGTGGATACCACCCAATGGTTGGAATTTCTTTTATTTTCAAGTGATATATCTCCGTCTCCAAACACAAGCTGGGTGCTGTTACTTTCTATGCAATGCATAGCACGGTGACGCTCGTAATCACGAAGCTCCATTTTGTAACTAGCTTCACCTATCCTGTTACTGAAAGTGAATAAGAATGCCTTATCACTTGATAGGTATCGGCTACCACAGGATGTTCGGCCTGCAGACAATAACAATAATAAGTGATAATTGAGAACATGAATAAAAAAGAATATGATAAAAAATGGTGAAATGCATCTTCACGAAAGAGAATTCTAATAACTAATTAATAATTAAATACTATTTGTTAACAGATTAAACAAAACCATTGACTTGTATGCTATACTAGTTTCTTTCAAGTCTTCAGCAATGAATTCATAAAATGATAAATAATTAAACATAAATTATTTAAACTTTCTTATACTTAAAACTGTATTCAAGAGAGCTGATATTTCTTAGTTAAGTTCTTTGTGTTTCTTTTTGTTATTCATTTGCAGTCAGTATTTCAATTGTCTTACAAATCTCTATTGCTGTTCAGTACTCTATACTCTCTTTCTTCCCCCTATTTTTATTCGCATAATTACATACATATTTTGCTTAGACTTTTTTTGCCATCACACCTGTCGATTTCGTTTTTACCTCATAGATGACGTCAGTCTTCGATGAGGTTAAAGAGTGAAATGAATTCACTCGCTCACTAGGCTGTAAACTTTTAATCGGGTAATTAATATATGCATTAACTTATAAATTTACAAGGAAAAAACGTTTTTAAACATAGTCCAGTCAATCTATAATTTGACCTCAGACAAATTTCAAAAGAAGGTTTCTCTTCGGAATTTAGCTCAAATAACTCCTTTAAACAACATACTAAAAGTCTCGCAAAATCGCTGCATGGGAAGGCCTTCAAAATACCCCGTTGTTTCTAATCCTCTCAGAACAACATGGAAACGAGGCAGAAACCGGAAGCGGGTTTGTTTTCCATCTTTTTGAACTTTAATTCTACCGAAATAGTATCTATTTTGTTAGAACAATGCTTTACGTTATAATTTATGAATATTCACAGATTTTTTAATCATTTTTCCTTTTATTGTACACGGTTTACTCAGTAGGAGGTATATATTGACCAGTGAAGTTCCTGGAACAAAATTTTAACATCTACGTTCATTGAGCGTCATTAAAATATAATATGTGAAATATCTATACATAAATGTACTCTAAAAAAGATATATTTTAGTTACATCTTACTACGCGCAAGAGGTACTCTGGTGCTAGAGGCAAATCTATCATGATATAGGGACTACGCTACCATCTGAACTCGTCCATCCCCACTCTTCTATGTTTATATCTTGTCATTTCCATTGAACCACTTGAGCATAGACACGGTGTCTATGGAACTTGGCTTCGGCCAAGTTGGTGGGAGGCTGTTTGGATCTCTTGGCTGTGTTTGTCACCAGCTTTTCTTTGTAACGTTGATAGCGTAGAGCATCAAGACTTTGACCTAGCTTTCCATTATACAGTTAAACAAGCGCTTTCTCCCAAACAAAAATGATTTCTTCTTTCGTTGTCGATCCCTGGAACACTTCTGCTTCTACTGAAAACCGGGTGAACTAATAGACTTCCTAAGAGACACATTCTTTCCAATTCCGTGTATACGCGAAGTAGTATCACAGCCAAGTACAGCATGGATGAATAAGATGTTATTGCAGATCTTAGCTCCCAGTTCCGCTTGTACCTTTATGTTCCAAATTCTCCGCCTAAATGACTTGCTCTTTGGCTCTTTGGCTCTGAAGAAGTACAGATCCTTAGTGCTGACAGTGGAATGGCTTAAAAGGATGACTAGTAAATCGGTGTCGTCTCCTACGATTACAGTAGTACTATTTTCCGCGCACTGAATGGCAATCCTAACAGTTATAGAAGATCCGCATCACCATCTGCATGATACTTCACGCACTGGCATTTGCGCAGGCTATCGCTAATCATCGCTAAATGTCGCTCCTTGTTCTTGGTATTGGCGAGAAACATAGCCTTATTCTGAGTGATCTTCATATCCCGTGTGAATGTAACAGTAGAGCCAACTTTTCATGACGATCTCCTGTTGGGTCAGTTGTTTGGTGGACGATTTGTTGCTATATCCGTCAAATACCACCGTTGGTCTGGAGTACTTTCTTGCAACATAGTCACAATACAATCCACAAAGATCTCCAAATGTAATAGAGCCAGCAGATGGCCAAACTACTCTCTGCAGGAGTACTCCTCCATCAAGAACGTAATGAACATCAGAACTTGGTGCTGTCTCTGCTGTAAATTTTGTCGTAAGCTTATCCCAGATGGCGTCAGCAAGAGCTGGCTTATTGGCTCGTCGAAGCATCAATGACGAATCAAATAGAAATACTGGGAAACTGCTAAGCTCATAGTGAAATACAGAAGGCAGGTCTTCAGAGATACTGACTGTCAAGATTAGATGCTGGAATAGGAGCTGGGAGTTGATTTCTACTCGTTCATTGTTGATCTTGATTGCAGACTTAGAGGCTAGAGTTATTGCCTGCTCACTTTTCCTGAACGCGTAGTCTTCGACTATCTTTCCTGTTATTGTCTTTGATGCAAGAGTTTTCTTCCCAACTTTGAGCGCCTCATCTACATTTACAGAGCTGTCTCCGTGTACTCCGTTCATGATGTTGCGCAGCATAATTAAAACCTGTAGCAAGGTCAACCTATAAGGTCATATTCTACTTTGCTTTAAAAACTTAAAGAAACGTAACTAAGACTGGAATAAAACGCGTGAAAACTGCCGACCTTTCTACTTATCTCCTTAATGAAGTAAAATTTAGAATGTTCTTGAATGTTACTTGAGATTTTTTCAATCCCGCTGTCGTTATCGATATAAAAGCGTTTAACTATTTGTGATATCCTTACTAAGCTATGAAGGTGATTTCTGGTGAATTAACTTTATATTCACTCAGTCTTACCTGCTAATTACTTGCTGATGGGATGTAAAGATCCATGTTTTCGACGTAAGGCTACCAGAAATATTCTAAGTCGATGAACATGAACGAACACTCGTGCAAACTTGTGGGACGGAGGGAAAAGTGAAATCAGACATTTGTCTGACACCTGTCATTCTCAGCATAATTTTGGTTTTTTTCTTGTTTATCTCTATCCGTCTTACTAAATTATCTCCATAACTAATAAATTATCTCCTGTCTTTCTTTGTTTGCTGTTCTGTTAACTCCCATTTTACGAAAAAAAACCCATGTAAATTAAACTTAAAACACAGTAATAAAAACAAACATTGATTGGTAAATAACTTTTTTAAAAAAATATATATCAAAACATTAATATTTGCTTAATAACATTATTAGCTACAATATTTTCTGATAGCATTTCTTTATTTCTAAATCTAAGACCAAAAAGATGAAACCGCGTTTTGCATCGCCTCGTTTCCATGCAGAGAAATTGCACTCGCCAGATCGACAAAAATAAATCCAATATTTGGTGCTTATCCATAGTATGTAAATGAGGGAGTGTTTCCGGACAGAAAATCGTTGAGAAATCTTCTTTTGCAATTTGTTTGATGTTGACCCCGTTTTTGTCATAGATTGAATGGGCTAATACTTCAACCGAACCCGGTCTCGAGCCCGAGATCGAACGGGGGACCTCTTGCTTCTAAAGCTGAAGCACTAACCAATAGGCTATGTTGAGAGTTGCGAACACAAGTCAGAAATTTTTAAAGTGTTTGATACGTAATTTGTAACGCATGCGCACTTTTGCATAATTCGAAAAAACACTGAAAGACAAAGTATAAACAAATAATTAGAAACATAAAATTTGAGAAAGAAACAAAAAAAATAACAGAAAAAATTTTTTTTACGGGATTGGAACTCGCGCTCTCACAGATTACAAACACAAGACATTAATACTGCGCCACACTTGAAATGATATCGATCAAATATAAAATTTATAGTTTTATCGACATTACTATGAGATACGAAATTATATTAGAATAGAAAAGTTGAGTATAAAAAAATTAAAAAATAAACCTTTAAAATAACCCTAAAATAACTCCATAAAAAGAATTTTATTAGCGGCTTATCACTCTATTTTATTAATTTTGCTCAGAATATCTGAATTTATTAAGATTTAGCCAAAATTTATATCTGCAAGCGAAGAAATTAAACCGAGTTAATGAAACGGGTGTCAGCAACAAAATGTTGATAAATTATGATTATTAGCAAACAATTTTATGCAAAACAATTTTAGCAGTTTAGTTAATATTTGAAAAGCCAATATAATTACAGTGCGAAGCGTATGTGATACATGTAGCTGCTTAACGTTTGTTAAGATTCAACTTTATAAAAGAAAACTTACTGTTCCAATTTTGGTCAAAAAAGAACCCAGCAACAAAATTGTCCACTCTAATTAACGTCACTGTCGGACCTTTATCAATACACTGAGAGTGCAATGAATGCTGCGGGTCAGAGGCGGCATGGTAACAAGGAACCCAGTTCTTGTTACCAAACTTCTTTGAGGCAAGCCATATGTTAAGGCGTTCCTTCCAAGATGGTATGTGCCCAATTATTGCTGACTTAAAACCTTTAAGAGAAAAACAGATAGACTTTTAATGACACTTTTAATGTTTCATTCAGACAAAAATGTATCAAGCACTCATCTGATTAGAAAATGATTGCCATTCGTAAAGATATAAATTCAAAATATAAGTTTACAAAGAAAAACCCCAAATAACGGAGCTCTAGGATAACCCATTTCAAAACTTAGCTGGATTTATTGCTCTGTTGAAGTGTCTATATGACGTTCTTTCAGCCATTCAGTATGCTAAGTCCAGAATAGACCATGACGTCTATCTAGGAATCTTGTATCTACTCTCTCCGCTATATTATTTCAATGTTTCATCGTATTTCCATACAAACCCAATCATTTTCGGGTTATTTCAGTCTTAAATAATCGACTTTTGTTGTATGAAAAAGCAATAAACACTGAAATGAAGAGTAAACGATTCCTAAAGTCAAAATCAGTTTATGTGTTGATAAATAGACTGAGATATCTTCGAATAAATTACTTAAATCATAAAATTGTCAAAGTTTACCAATAATGCTTTGGCGAGCTTCATTTGGCTGGAAAATACAGTTATCTCTGATGCTCAGGTTTATGTCATCGATTGCTATGTCTGACAAAAAGCCATCACCAACAATCCCTTCAAAGATGACCTGTTTTAAAGGAAGTTGTTAGTCAATATGCAAATCCTCAACATCATCATATTCGTCATCAACATCATTATCATTTTCATCATAAAGAGTTGGGCCCCGAACCATTATTTTTTACCTCCCTCTCCCTCTAAGTCAATCTGAACTCGTCCTTCGATTGAGCTTCAGTATATAGATCTGATAGATAAAAACTTCATAAAAGCGAAGATAATACAATGGTTTTTGTTTATTCTTTGTCAAGTGGCCCTTTTAAAGGCAAGATAGCTAAAGTAAAATGTACTCAAAAAAGTTTGATAGAGCTCTGAAATAATGGTTATTGCCAAGCTTTTCACTACAATTATTATTCAGTACCAGTAAAACTGCCTAGTTAAAATATACCACTAGGAATATCAATCTCTATCAATCCCTTCAAAGATGACCTGTTTTAAAGAAAGTTGTTAGTCAATATGCAAATCCTCAACATCATCATATTCTTCATCAACATCATTATCATTTTCATCATAAAGAGTTGGGCCCCGAACCATTATATTTTACCTCCCTCTCCCTCTAAGTCAATCTGAACTCGTCCTTCGATTGAGCTTCAGTATATAGTTCTGATAGATAAAAACTTCATAAAAGCGAAGATAATACAATGGTTTTTGTTTATTCTTTATCAAGTGGCCCTTTTAAAGGCAAGATAGCTAAAGTAAAATGTACTCAAAAAAGTTTGATAGAGCTCTGAACTAGTAATGGTTATTGCCAAGCTTTTCACTACAATTATTATTCAGTACCAGTAAAACTGCCTAGTTAAAAATATACCACTAGGAATATCAATCTCTATAATTCACATCTATTACAAATTAAACAGAAATATTGTTTGATATGACTCTCGAGTTTAAAAATGTCAAAACGTATAGGTCAACTTCATGAGATATACGCATGGTTCATTTCTCCTTGAGGTTTAAAATGTTTGTGTGTTTGTAATTTCTGACCTGTGTGTAAAGTATATCGAAGAAGAAACAGCGGTTCACGGCAGCTAACAATAGATCTAAAAGTTCATCATCAGCGATAGTCTCGAATAGTTTAGAAGGCGTAGGTTTTTAGTACTAAAAGGAAGTTACATATCACGTAACCATAAAAAATAAAGTGATTTTGAGAACATTCTTGTGTCTGAAAAATAAATCATAAAATCAGGCAAAACAAAATATAGCATCAAATTATTAAAAGTAAAGTTTTTTCCTAGCTAGCTGCATGACGCCGATTATCTTCCATCTGTTGACCTTCCTGGATAAAAAAAACATTTCAAATGGAGATTTTTGTTCCTAGCAAAACCTTATTTCCATTTACCGACATTGTAAGTATGGACAATTGACTTAACTTTTACTTAACTTGTACAAGTGTGCAGATCTTGGCAGAAACAGCCCAAACCGTGCACCTCGTGTTGTAGAAGTATACAGTAGAAGCTCTGCTGTTGTTGGGGCAGTAAAGATGCGACCAAATACACTAAACAAGTTACTGTTAACTGAATGGTAAAGATACTTAGCTTCCTAACGCTTCAAAACATCTCCGTAAATCTGCACCACACACACTACTATTGCACACCCGTTTTTTGAAGTATAAATGATTCTACAAGCTGCCGCGAGATTCTGCTTTAGAAGTGTTTCATTTACAAATCATTTTTACCAAACATAATTGGTACACAAACCTTATATGGATAATCACTTGATATTGGGAGTAGTGCTTGGTTCCAACGGTTTCCATGGTTGCTGCTCAATCTCCACAAAAGTAGTTTTTGTTCATTCTGCGTTTTTAAATATATGTTTAACCTGCCCATATTGTCACCATACATGTGATACTTAAAGGAAACGCAATTATAAAATGAAGGAACTATTCGAGTCTCCAAGATCGCGTTATCACCTTGACATCTTGGGTAAGAGGATTCGATATAATGAAACGCATTCTTGAAGCCATGCACTAAAAAAGAGATATTATATATTATTAGAAGCTGTATCGAAAAACTATATCTATTTATTTATCAACTGTGTCAAAAATGCAGTTTAAGACTTTTTTATGGGCTTAGCCGCTATGGTATATGAACCAATATACCATAATCTACAAAATATAATATGGTTAGCGTACGAGTCAGCATAAAATTAAAAGAGAGCTAAAAAATCGCTTTGCACCAGTACTCGAGTTGAATGAAAAGGAAGTCATTGAGATGTTAAAAACGCGACACCAGGGAGTACAAAGAAAGCAACTAAGTATGGCGTGAAAATATTTCAAGACAAAAGTTGGAAAGTATATTCTGACAATTTAAGCATTCGTTTTAGTCAAAGCAAAACGATTTTAACAATACAAGTTGAGACAATTTACGAATTGACTAAGCTAATAAGTTACTTTCTCTAACATTTTCAGAGTGGCATTTGAGCCCCGGGAACAAATTCCAATCGAGAAAACAAATTCTACTTGAGGTAATGAATTAACAGGAACTTAATGCCTGCCTAAAAAGTTTTTATACATTTGACAACATAGGAAACTTAGCCGGCACATGGCGAGCAAGGAATGCATTGCTTTCCTCCACCATCGTGCAAGCTCATAATGATTTTAGCGAATATTGTGTTTCTAGCGTTCTCAATGGTTCACTTAATCTTGGCTATCAGCTCATATATCGAATGACCATATATGGAAACTAACAAAAACTATTGTTTAGCAATTTATTAAAAGTTTTTCGCTATTTTCAAGTATCGAAGGGTTCGGAAAACTCGTGAAATTAATTAAACAAATATTTCATTCGCGCTTGTTAGATATGAAATGATTATAGCCATCTCGGCGCTAAGCACCTCGTTGGCTATTTACCATCTCATATCCAACGCGCTCTTGGAATAATTGAACCAATCAGAACGCTAGAAACGTAATGTTTGAGATTAAAAATTTAATAATACTGGCTAAATTGAATCTGTAAACATTAACAGGTTTTTTTTTTTCACTCATTCAAACAGTGTAAATTTGACAAAGTTTGCGTAGTATTATCGTCGCGTTTTATAATTAATTCAGAAAAGCGTGCGCACGTTTGACAGTTAACGTTTTCATAGACATGCGACTTATTAGGAAATTAGTTAAGCTGGAACTTATAATTATTTGTACACTGTTAACTTCCTGTTTCTTGTGTAAAAATATAAAATATACATAACAAATTGCTGCTCTGGTTAAAACGTTTTTGAGGAAGTACTCTTAAATTAAAATTTCCTTGAAGAAAGCTAGAGACCAGGGCCCAGTTATTCAAAGGCTGGTTAAGTTTAACCCTGGTTTAAGCAAAAATCCATACAGGAATTTCTTCTTTAAGAAAAGGTGAACGGATATTTATGAATACTGTTTGAATTTTTCTTGGAAAAGCCATGATATTAAACCCCAAATTACAGCTAAAATCTTTCCTTGTAAGACTGAAAACAAGACCGTGGGTTAAACATTTAACCCTGGGTTAGCACTAATCGACTTTTGAACAACCGGGCCTAGCCAAACTGATTCGTTGAAAATTTTATACTTTATATTTTTATACATAGAAGTACCTGGTCACATGAATCATTTTCATAAAATTTTAGAAAAGTATGATCCCTTTTCTTCATACAAATAAAAGTCGAGAAGTTTTGTCTTGGGAGCGGTTTTAATAAAGCAATTATTCCACTCGTGCTTGTTGAATATGAGATGATTATAGCCAACTCGGCACTCGAACAATAATTGCTAAATATATTTTAAAGATTTTATGTTTTAAAATAAAAAAGGGAGTTGTAAAATTGTAAACTTAATGCGATCAAAATCTGCTATCGAAACTTAATGGCAAAATGCGAGAAACGTTGACATGGCGCTTTTAGTTACACCACAATCGCCTCAACCGCCTCAGCCGAGTTCCAATGACAATCGTATACACAACAAGGAAAATTGGGGGTGTATAACAAACATACTTCTTCGTTAGTGCATAATTATTTTTTATCATATAATTAGTTTTCTGTCAAATCTCCTATCAATCGCACGTGATGATATGAAAATCGTGCGCTCTGATTGGTAGTTTTTATATATGTCACCACATGTGATTGATATCGGTAGCTGATACGTGCTATATTTCACCGATTTACTATTTAAATATCGAAGTAAGTATATGATAAAAATATAAATGATATATGTAATATTGGTTTAACAGTCAATCTCTCGTTGTTTTATCTATAGCCGATTAAGTCACGCTTAAAACTATCCATTTTCTTTAGAATGGTCCATAATAACTCAACGTTCCTAACTCGGTTCCTAACTCGGTTCTTAACTCGGTTCCTAACTCTGTTCCTAACTCGGTTAATGGCTCGGTTCCTAAGCTGGTTCCCAAATCGGTTTCCAACTTGTTCCTAACTCGATTCCTAACTCGGTTCCTAAGTCGGTTCCCAACTCGCTTCCTAACTCGGTTCCTAACTCGGTTCCTAAGTCGGTTCCCAACTCGGTTAATATCTCGGTTCCTAATTATAATTCGAAAGTTAGCTTATCTCTTCCAGAACAAACTTTAGTATACGAGTAAGACATCGAAATTTGTGGAATCATCAGTACAAGTATTAACTGTTCTAGTAAAGTTCACACAGTTAATAAGTATTATTAACGCCAACTGCTTTGATACTTAAGGTCCTTTTCCAGGATACATATTTACTTTTTTTAAATTGACAAAAATTGATGAGAAATGTAATCAAAAGTATATATAGCCTTGTGTATGTACTGACTTTAAAATTTTCAAGAAGTTACAATACAAATTGTTTTATTTTTTGTCGTGAAAATGGAAGAGCATTAAATAAATACACCTAATGACGGAAAAACAATTTTACACAAAAAAGGTTTTGGAAGAGACAGTCCAAGGTAGTTTCAATTATAAGGTCTTTCTTTTTTTTCAAGCTCAAGTTTTAAGTTTACTCGAAAGTTTTAAACAAGCTGTTTTAAATGGAGAAGTTTTCTACAACTCGTTTTAAACTGATTTTAATTCTATTATAATTTAAAGGAAAATTTGTGTGTAACATCAAACAAGCTTGGCTAAACTTAAAAGCGTGTACTACTCGAAAGTTTAAAACAAGAGAGTTTTAAGCTAAAGTAGAAGTTCCCTACTATTTTGAAACAATGTTAATCAACAGTTACCTTCTCTTCCATAAATTGCAATTTTTACTGTTGGCCATTTTACCCATTTCTTTGGATAAATCCGTACATAACGAGCTGGATTTAGTTGAGTGTTACTGGTAAAAGATTCTTCTCCCTTTAGCGTCTACGACAAATACAAAAATAATATTATTCCTCTACAAAAATGACTTCACAGTGTTGATTAAGATATACCTATTTAGTAAATAAAACTGAATACTTTCTTTTTAGTTCATCCAAACAATTTTCTAGAACCCAGTAATAACCAAAAATGTTAGCAAAATCTAATGGAATCAGATAACTTATAAGTAATTCTTACCAATTTCCATTACTTCATATTAGAAAAAGGTTCAGTATACAAAAAGTGTACATCATCGATTTATACCTTGTTTATACCGTTTTCTGTAAACCATCTCCATTCACTTCCATCCAGTGAAAATTGCAATATATATTCGGTAACCCAGCTATTATTACTTGGTGTCCCTTCGGGGATAACACCACGAATATTGTAAACTGTTCCAATGTCAATCTGGACATATTCAGTATCATTTTTAGTTGCTGCTTTCCAGCCAGATTCATTCCCGTTAAATCGGATTTTACTTGGTGAACTCCCTGGCGATGTGGATGA
The DNA here is from genome assembly GCA_027575285.2 of Zoanthus pulchellus. Taxonomy (NCBI): domain Eukaryota; kingdom Metazoa; phylum Cnidaria; class Anthozoa; order Zoantharia; family Zoanthidae; genus Zoanthus; species Zoanthus pulchellus. The sequence continues at coordinate 11,073 of JAOBRB020703631.1, read as the reverse complement.
AGCAGTTATAGATATGTCTGGTATCAGGTCGGAGTCTTCCAGACCAACAGAAGGTGGAGTGTCCAAGACTGAAAAAGAGCACAAGGGTTTGAAATTAATTTCAAAAACGTAAATGTAATATGCCATAATATTCAGCAGAATGTAAGTTTAATTTGTAGAAAGGCACAGTTTTTAATATAATAAGGATGCACTTTGTAACTTTGTGTACGTAGACCTTGTCTTGAACACACCCCGAACATATAATAATCTTAAATAATAATAGCAATAAAATTAATGATAACAATAATAATAAGAAGAAGAAGAAGAAGAAAAAAAAAAGAAGAATAACAACAACAATAAAAGTAAGAAGAAGAAGAAAGAAGCCGAGAAGGCTGAGAAGTATGGACCACTACGCTTCGAACTTGCAAGGCGTTACCAAGGATATAAGATCATCCAGCTGAATGTGATCATAGACGTTGTAGAGGGATGGTATAAAGATGTTGAATCCCAAATGAGGAAGATCTTTGTTGTAAGAACAAAATATGTCTTGAAGAGGATGAAAAAGTCAGTCATTTCTGGCTCACTGAACATAGCTAGAATGTTTAAAGTTAAAGTGACTTAGGAAAAAAAAGAGAACAGTAGATTTTTAAATCCATCTAGATCCAATCGTAGAGTTTAGAGTTTTAGTCTACCTTTTTTTCAGAAATTGATTTCTTTTTGTTATCAGACATGTAAATTTAGAATTTTACAAGTTGTTTCCTAAACCACATAGCGCCCTATGCTGGTGAATTGCTATGCATCCTTCGTGTACATATACTGCAATAGTAACACTACTACTATTACGGAGTGGAGGGGGAGGAGGAAAAGGATTGCATTAGTTGCGCTCCCCAACCAATGTCTGACCCTAGTTTCGAAGGGTAATCTGCTGATTAGATTTTATTTATAACACGACATTATAAGTAATATGGGCGCAATTATGACCTCTCTTAGATTGACCAATCACATGGATAGCAATCGGTTTTGTTATCTGCCAACAATCAATGTCCGTTTTTCTCGTATCATTATTGGACGAGGAGATATCACCTGCACGTGAACCAACTTTGCTATTTCCCAGCAACCAAGCGCTCAACGGACAACAATAATATGTTATGGTTCGGTAAATAACAAAACCTGAAGTTAATTGCAAATAAATTAGGGTAATTTCAAAAGATTGGATGATTATAAAAAAATCCCGAAAAGGTACTTTCTCTTCTTCTTTAATAATTGGTATACAATAAAACTCTTATTGACCTTAACCTTGGGAATAAAGAATGTTTTGTGGTCCTTTGAGAGCCATTGGTAATTTTAGGACCACAAAACATACGATTGCTCTGGTTTCAGTCAATAAGTGGCAAATAATTAATAGAATTTTAACATCTCGAGACATAAAGCTTACATCCTGAGATGAAGTGCATGACCAAAACTGAACACCTCGCACCGACTGCAAGTTGGGTAGCTAGATTGGCTGGTGCCGGATCTTTTTGGCTCATATGGAACAAATACAAAGGTTAACGTTTAATGATAGATAAGTAATAAACAAGAAATAAACATACAAATCACAGATGTTGGTTCCAGTTTTATGTTTTGACTTCCAAGGAGTTTGAGTTCATTCCAGGAAACTTCGTTTCCCTGTTCTAATCTGCAATCTCTTGCCAATTGTTGGATTTTCTCCGAAGTTAACACTTTATCCCAAATATTATAACAGAAGAGTGATCCTTTAAAACTTGACCTCTCATCATATCCGCCAAAAAACGTATCCTGGTCTTGTCCAATAACAAGGCCAAGATTAGAAAGAGAAAAGCTTTTTTTCTTATGTCCTGCTGAACCAATTTTTGCTCCATCCATGAAAAATGTTCCGTGTCCATCATTAAGTGACATCGTATAACAAAAGTGGTGCCAGTGACCATCTTTGAAGACGTCCGGAACTTTGATTTTGCTATTAAAATTGTAGATGTTGGTTATTCCAAAACACTTACTACTGTATCTGTTATCTATTAATTACAAGAAAAAAATTAGACGAACGAATGCCAACATCTGCCTCAACGTTTTGAAGACCGTAAAGATCATGTTCAGCTATTGCCAATAATATCAGAGATTATCTGAAGATGGCCGTCGGCTGAATAACAGCTGAAATGTTGAATAACATCAAAAATTGAATCTAAACGTTGAAGCATTTTAGGAATCTTTCTTCCACAGCAGTACGTTCAGTTGTAGTCATTTGCTTTGCACTTAAGATGGGCGGAGAGTTGATGGAATTCCTTAATATAAAAGCGAAATAAAGCCAGAACAAAAGTAAATACATATCTTAACAGACCTAACTATACAGTTGCTAAAAAAATATTAAAACAGTTACTGTTCATTTAAAGTTAGAATAATTGTGGTTACATATCAACCCCGCGCTAAAACAAAACGCAATCTCAGAAAAACCACAAACTTAAAGCACACAAAGCCGGAAGACATAAGCGCCGTTGATTGTTTAAGTAAACATAGTTTCGTTTAAACTACTATGCTGATAAAGGTCAGGTGCTGGCATGTGAAATTATTGGTTAAGTGTTTTGCCTTGCCACATTTTTTGAATGTCATATCGTTTAAAGTATTTCAATAACGTATTAAAAAATTGTATCTTTTCAAATCTACGAGCTAGTACATATGTGCTATAACCTAATTTGAAGGCAAGGTAAAGGGCACTGTGTATGGCCATGTTACAAGTGTTCTTTATCCCTCAAATCACCTACTTACATCAAGTCATTAACCATTATAAAATGTGATTGTGGGATGTATATCAACGTCAAAGGTCAACGTGAAGATAGCACAAAATTTGCTAGTAGATTAATTCCATGCAAGCATTATGGCTATTGATAATGGTTTAAAATAGCTACTATAGGATTAGTGAATTTTTCACTATATTAAATCTGCAAGAATTTCATACATTTGGTCGATAGCAGAAAACTATGAAGTATCGTGTTGACCAACTCTTATTATTGTATTCATTGAATGTAATGTAAGTTCTTACAAAACGTATATTTTGATTTGACGTTGTATTTCAACACTGCGATTCGTTTGCCGCCTTCTTCTGACATGACATCTGTAAATTCTTATGTAAAATCAAATATGCAAATATTTTGTATTTATATTTACGCTTTAACAATTTGTAAATTAGTACTTTGTATGTATACAAGTTCATTGGCTCATTCAACTGCGGTGTTATCAGTTTCTGAACTATTTGTGGATGAGCGTCATTGACTCCTTCTGGATGAGAAACTAACAAAACGTAGGCTAGTTCCAATCTGACGCCGGTAATCATTTACTTAAACTGGAAAGACAGAAAAGAAGGCAATACAATTGTTCAAATCTCGACAGAGCCGGGGATCGAGCAAAAGGTTGTCGAAATGGAGAGGTCTTACCAACTGCGACAACTTATCCCGCTCATTTGGTCAAAGAAAAGAATGTGCTCTTGATCGTCCAATCAACCATCACAAAAACCTAGAAAGAATCTTAGGCAACAACCAATACTTAATCATTAAATTTAAATGTGGTATGTTTTTGAAGAAGCTAAAAATTTTGAATTCTTACCCAATATCAGTTTTTTCGAAGTTTACATAGAAATAATAATCTTTTCCTTTATCATCCTTGGCAAAATATATCTGGCAAAAATCATTTGTAGCATTCCTGTACATTAGAGATAGGACCGTTAATTCTATGATTGGTTTTTCGAATATGGATTTTATAGCAAAGCAAATGGTTCCTGTCTTTATCTCCTTTTCTTTATCCATGTCCAATTTAATAAATTCTGTTATCCCAGCGGTTGGGAAAACCATAGCGTAATCTTGTCCATACTCCACACCTATATAAAACAAGTATGGCATTTTCGGTTAAAATAATCATTCGCAAGTTTTAATCAATAAAGCTTTGCTCACACAGAAGCAGACATAAAGTAAAATTTAAAATTAATTCGCCGTTTTGACATCATCTCGTTGCCATCTTCAAGATCTTAAGAATCAATGCATGTGGTGCTATAAGTGATAAGCAATAGACAATAGTTAAATAACTTAATGCCAAAAAAAATTAAAAAGTTCAAGTTGAAAATTAGCATAATAATACCTCTATACGAGAGGTGTGTGGGTTCTTTTAAGTCCCTCGACAGAGAGATCGAGAGACTGGGCCTACGGTTTAAAGTCCTTATCCGAGAAGACGCGAAATTCTGACCATTTGCAGATGTTACGGTGATCTCACACCCAAATTCGTGTTTACACTTCATCGGTTTTCTTTTCTGGCCATCTGTTTGGCTTTTTCGCAGTCAGTGATGTAATAACTGAATGTTTTATACAGCACTGAAAAATATAATTGTTTTAAAATCATTGCTTTGAGGGGTGAGGGGGTCACTTAAAAATTTAATGGAAAATTAGAGGGGAGGACATGAAAACATTTTTAGCGCTAATACATAAAATATTTCTATCGGCGAAATAGAGCACGCGTGATGTTGAGAGAGGCACGAGAACGCTGTGAAATCACGAAACGCTAGCAACGTTTTGAGTGTCTCTCCAAACATCACAAGTGCTCTGTATTTTGCCTAAAAGTCATAAAAAGTTGTGTTCTAATGCTTTTATGATATATCAAAACAAGTAAACGAAAACCATGACTTTATTGTTATAATAAAGCATAGATTTGAACCAATCAGAGCACGCAATATCATCGTATAGTCCATGAGCCAGACCGCGAAAATTTAGTTTTCGGTATCATCTCGAGGGAGTAAGTTTGAAGGCATTTATTTGATTATCAGTCATTAGAGAATAAGAAAATGCTTGATAGCAACATATTTGTGGTAGCTTGTGAGTAGGAGGGGAGGTCAAACATACCCCCTTGAAATACGTCGATAAAACATATGATTACGTTAAAGTTGATATCCACTCTTTTTACTGGAAGATATTGCCCTCAAATGAGTCCAAACAAAGCTAAATACATTTTAGTCAGGCTAGAAAACCATTACTTTTGTTTTCGCGTTTTAGAAAATATCCCTAGACCAGTCAAGTGCTTAATTACACGTCGAATTACTCCACTGGAATGATAAAAGGGTGAAAAATATTTAAAATGTTTGTTTTCATGTTTAACTTTTTAGTTTCAATGTCGAAATAGATGCATGTTTGTAATGAAACAAACGTTTATGATCAGGTAGGCAATGCAATTTGTTACTAGGTTCAAAACCAAAGAAATTGAGCCGAGTTTCAGTAAGATCAGTAACCAGGCCTTAGGCCTAATTTTTTGGCGGCCATCATTGATGACCAGAGTGACTGTCTTCGCAGCTGTGTCAGTAAGTATACAAACCTTTCTTTGTATTTCAATTATCAAGAAACGGTCAGAACATCTAATGATACTTCTACGAATGGGGACCTTCCATACAATCTGTAACATGCTGTCCATCCTGGGAAAGCGGTTTGGCAATGCAGGCTTGAAAAACGTAGTGGCGGAAGGGTCCATAAATAGTGTTGTTGATGGGAAGCAATACAACAGGGCGATTAGGGCCCACAAGTGCGTCTTTAAAGCTCTAATACGTCTGGCGTGGGACGAATTTATCAAGAAGATTGAAAACAGCTTTGATGCGCTTCAGCTCAATTTAGTGAGTCAGTTACTTAGTCAGCAAGCATTTGAAGACCTATTACAAGACCCATTAACAACGTAAGTAATTGCCATGTGGAGAGAGTTCCAGGAGAAGCTTCGCTACAGTAATGGAGAACTATCGGCGTTTTAGATGACATATGTTGACATGGTTGAGCGGGTTGTTCTTGGTCTTCTCCGTGCGTCTAGGGAGGGTGGCTGGAATTTGCATCTGTACGCCGTTCGCACAATGATCCCATGGTGTTTTGGATATGATAAGAAAAACTATGCTCTGTACCCACAGTTTATTATGCACAGATGACCAACCTTGATGAAACGAATCCTCATGTGTACGAGGCTTTTGCAAATGGACATTTTTCAGTACAGCTGCCAAAGGAGAATACGTTTGGTAGAGTTCCAGTAGACCAAACCACGGAGGTTACTGTGAATAAAGATACCCAGACGCCTGGGGGAACTAGAAGGTTCAGTCTTAAGCCTGGTGCCGTTAAGCGTTAGTACATTACTGCAGGGTACCAAATTACATTTCTTGGGCAGCTCAGGAACATGAAAGAAAGGAATTGCACGTCGAGCCAAAAGGACGAAGAAGCCGTTATTGCTGTGGTTGAAGTAATTCAAAACTGAAACAACTCTCTTTCAGACAGCCAACAAGAATTGCTTAGTATTTCTACAGCAAAAGCTCCACCAAGTGAAATTAAAGTAGACTTGTAAAACGTACATGAAATCGGGGAGGAATGCTATGCAGCTTTCAAGGAAAAGCGCCTAAAGAAGACGCCCAAGGTTAAGAAATTTTAATAATACAATGAAAGTTAACAAGTTGAAGACCTTTAACTCAATGAACAAGAAAAAGAAAGTGACATCAGATGACAGGACCGTCCTCAACAAAGCTGACAGGTCTCTATTTGGTCGAATCATAGTTATGGAGCAAGCGCGTAATATTGAATTGCAAGAGGTTCTTGTTCATCCTCTTGGACCCCTTCCATGGGCTTTTTCTACACCAGATGGGGTTTTTCGCACTACCAAAAAGGCAGCTTTAGCACTAGCACTCCAAAAAATGCAAGGCTAGCTGACCATATTCCTTGCGACGCAGCAGTGGTAATTGATAGAATGGCTCTAGTTCAGAAACTGAATGCAGATCATCTCACTTTTGGAGGTGTCTCTGACAGTGTTTTGAGTATGGTTTTACAAGCAGGTGCGCCTTGCAAGAGAATAGATGTGGTGTTCGATCAGTACCAGAAACAGTCCTTAAAGAACAGTGACAGGTTTATGCGAGGAGGGAAGACTGGCCATCGGTTATGTAATATAACATGTTCACAGATCGTTCGCCTCATTAGTTTCCTAGTGGAGCAGTAGAAAACCAAAGACTAAGCACGAATTTAAGTTTAAAAGTTACATGCAGTAAAATGACGTAAAAATTATAGTTAAAATTTGGATTTGAAATACTTTATTGTGGATACAAAAGCGTTAAGGGTGTCCTGCGCAAGAACTTAGGGACTTCTGTCTCCAAACATGGATGAACAAAAACGTTGTTGGTTGTCACTGGATTCATTTTGCACGAACCACCCAATCGGTTATGTAAGTTGTTATGGTAACAATTACTTAGCAGTTTCCATGGCAACGACATATATTATTTCATCAAATAAGGAATGCAGAGTCTCCGCAGAGTCCCCACCCTCGGTAACGTCCTCCCGTGGGAAGCTCCGCTCTTATCAAAACCGTATTCGTCGCTTTATAAGCAAGATAAGCGCGGGAATTTTGATTTTGGGATCCGCAATGGTGCTGATGTCATCATTTTCAGAAATTCAAAAAATCGTTCTCGAATTGAGCCAAAGCCATTTAAGATGATACAAAATAGCGTTTTAAGTTGCATTCCTGTCGAACTCTCCCTTCAGACACAAAATCTTGACATATTTGAAATATGGCTTTTTGAGCTCCCATTAAAACTAATTGCTATCAGGCATTTTTGAACTTCCGGGTACCTATTCTTTTCAAAAAGTAACCTGAAGTTTATTCCTCCGAGATGATACAAATCGACCCTACCGGCTCATGGACTAGTAGCTATATTTTAAATTATGCTATTCATTATACCTAGTTCTAAGCATAATGCGGGATTATAAGATGAGTTGATTGATATTTAACTAAAGTATTAACTACACTCACCCGGATAATCACACCTATATTTTACTTTTAATACGGGTGTTTCTGGGCAATGAGGGTCACCCAAAGTTGCAGTATTTACTGTTATGTTACAATTTTGTCTTCCTTGACACAAATACTTTAGCGTACGCTCCCCATTTACACGTTTCGTACAATCACTTTGACATCCACTGAAAGAAAACCTTCCGCCATAGAGAGCTAACAATATATAAATTACTTGGCCTTTTTGACAGCTGATGTTTATGTTTCCTTTGCTACATATCGTCTTCTCGCTGGAAATGTTTCTTGCTGTGTATAAAAAAATAAAGTTATATATTTCATTTTAAATTGATAAATCAAGCAAAAATGCTAATCTTGAAATGAAAAAAACAAAACAAAACAAACGATGATTCAATTGATTTGATTTGATTTGATCATTACCAAATGATAATATTTGGAAACGTCACTGTTTAATCCCTTACATACGCATATGTGAGTAATGCTTGTGGTATGTGGCTACAGCTAAATCCTTTACGAGCATAGTGTTAAGCGGTTAAGAGGTCTTTTGACTCCCCTTCTACGGAACTCTAATACATTGCAGGTTATCCCCCAACAGACGCTGCTACTCATTTGCCTGACCCGGAAGGATGAAAAACTGTGTTGGCTAAGGCGGAAAAGGTCACACAAATATTCGAATCTCGGCAAAGTGCCTGGATCGAACTGGGGACCTTGTGGTCCTTCCAATCACTGCATGTGTGATCACTGTGTGTTGGGGTTAAAATTTGGAAATGTCCAAGAGCGTAAAATTAAAAAAGAAAAGTTCTAGTAACAACCAAGAGGCTGCGGTGGCGTGTGACCAAAATGATAATTATCAAGTTGTAATTGAATATATACATCATATGGTTTTCAGTAGCTACCTTGTAGTCACTATAATAAGTGTTAAAGCCATATTATAGTAGTAGCCATTATCCCTCAAGTCTACTATAGATAGTGGTGGACCTAAAAGTTAATATCCCTGGACAGCTGTTGCTGGCCCGCGTAGGACTTGACCCCGAAGAGCTAACCTTTTCGGCTGAATCTTTTAGCTAGGCAGCTGTTGCATTGGAGTTCTGAAAGTTAGCGCTAATGGCAACTATCTAAAACATAAAATCCTGGACGGAATGATTTAAGACAGTTGGTCTTTTTTGCCGCTTTTTAGGTGAGGTTTCAACTCTAAACAAAATTTATAAAAGGCTCCATCAGTATCCTAATATTTAATCTACTTCTAACAATGTTGGAATATCTTTTTTCCATTTGGTCTATGTAAATTGATTTCCAAATTTTGCAAAATTAAATGGGGGAGAGATAGAGCAGGTGGGAAGAGAGGATAGTGGTCCAAAATTGTTGTCCCACACACTTTGTACGGTATCGAGGCAACTAAACCATCTGAGGTAAGCAGCGGTTTTTCAATATACCAAGATATTTATTCATGGTGGCTAACAGTCAAGCTCACTACTTTATGGTAGATAGAGAAATGAATGCTCTTAAAGCAGTTTTCGTGTATATTTTAATGGTTCAAATTTGGTTCTAACACATATGTCTTACTTGTGCAGTTTCCCCATTCAGTTGAAGAATTTGGAAATTCATATGAGGTTGCGCACCATGGCACGCCATTATTGTCCACAGTCGTGCAGTTTGAGTACATGTTGTCCATGTATTTAAAAGGAAAGGTACAGCACTTCGCTTCGGTAGTTTTGGTCAAACAAAAACGTGCTAGAAAATAATAAAAGAAAACTCACAAAAAACACTTTGGTTAATTTTTTAGCGAGTTGTTCTTAAGTCGCCTTAAGACGCCTATGGTTGGTTAAAATAATTGTGTTTAGAGTAGGTTTTTCTCACCTAGTGCAGTATTTTAAAGTCTTTTGTAAAATCTGCCTATTTGTAAACAAAAAACGAAATAAAACAGTCTCTAAATCTCACTGTATTGTAAACGCAATGCCAATTTGTCTTCTCTTCACAATTTAAAGTATTTTATCCACATTTGCAATATTTTTGTAACTGAGAAAGAGCGAAGTTTTTATGCTCGAAATGTCTTAGAAGACATGGAAATCACAGGTGAAGAAGGAGAGTAGGAGTGTGGGTTTGAAGAGGGAGGATGCAGTGAATCGAGCGAGATGGAGAGTGGGAGTGGGATTGCTGGTAGAGTGGGGTAAATCCGGCCACCCTCGTTTACGGGGATAAAACCGGATCAAAACTAAAAGTAAAATTTTAGTTTCTTCCAAGCTAATTTTTATAATAATTGCAGATATTCGTTCATAGAGAAAAATATTAAAAATATATACTTCTTAAGAATCAATGCGAAGGCAGTTTTCAAAGCAAATGCGAAACGAAGCCTTTACTGAAATTTGTAAAAATCTGAAAGAAAGCAAATACCTTGTCTTAGAATTTATCAACATGCCTTTTGTGATGTTAATTCTATCAATGTTTCAATAAAACATGTACAATAAAAGAACTCAATTAGCATTTAAAGTGTTTTCTTACTCTGCCATCTCCAACTGAATAAGTAATAAATCGCCATCTTGAAGATTTCTTGTCAAAACAAGTCAAATCTGTATATTTTCGCTCCCAAATGTTTGCACCATAAAACAAACTAATTACATCAATTGAAAATCCGCTATTCAGTAAATGACTGTGGCAATAGTTTGAATTCCATGTTTAAAAAATCCAACAGAGAAATTAAACTTTTAAAAAATGTCCCAAACTGCTACACAAGAAACCTAAACTCTAAAAGTAAAAGGCGAGAAACTGTTGGACTTGCGCCCGAAAGCCCGCCAAATTAAATAACTTAAGCAAAACGATTTCTTGATTTCAGTTAAAATGTTGAAGTTTCAAAGTTTTTGTTTCGCTTACAAATGCAAACAAAATCGGAAAACGGATGTCTTTTAGCAAATAAGGGCATAAAATGATCAGTGTATGGGTCATAATATAAGACAAAGTATTAACTCACCACAGGGTCCTGTATCTTTTGTAGGTGTGCAACCCGAACTTTCTTTCCAATTCAATGTACCTTGCTGTCCAAAGCCAGAAACCTGCCAGAAAGGAACTGCAGAGCAGTGGTTTTAGAGTCTATACCATGTTGCTATATTTGTTATTGAGTTAACTTTACACTGTACAATCGACACGGACACATAAACGTCATAAACATATATAAACATATATTGACCTGGTTATAGACCGAAAAAAAGATAAACTACTCTCATATGTCAAAACATGTCACGATCTACCGTCAGATCACTTTGCAGTTGTTTGTTCGCTTGATGTCCCTAGACC
>JAOBRB020703520.1:1307-16880 GCA_027575285.2 Zoanthus pulchellus | reverse complement strand
AAAATGTGGAGTAAAAACTACTCCAAAAGTGGAGCTGTTCTGTACCTTTTTTTTTAACTCCACTTTTGGAGTTGAATGAACTCCCTAAAATTAACAGTGTAGAAAAGGTCATTAAATATTACCTTACTTATGCCAAAACTAATTAATTAGTCTAGTCACAACTGAAGATGATAAAAGGTTTAAGAAAATATTCAAGAGCATTTTTACCTTAAGGAGCTCAAGCTTAGCGCGTATCTCCTGCGCAGGATCATAGTCGCCGATGTTTTTGATTGGCTCAACACGGACAGAAATATCCTTTGCTTTAAGTTTTTTGGTGAGGTCATCTGTTATCTATTGCAAATGCAACTTCGGGTCAATCTCACAAAAAAATATGTAATAAATATTTGAACATTAATAACTATAATGCTACTAAAAAAGTAGAAAAACAAATAATTACTGTTTATTAGCAGAATACTTATATTTTGTACAATGCTATACAACTGGTTTTGGCTCCATTATATCGCGGAGCAAAGACTGCATTTCATTTTCTATAATGATAACTCTTACGGCTTCAACCATTGCGCTTCACCAACTTAAATTTCTAACTAAAAGCTCCCCTTAACAAATAAAAGTTTATCATTACTTTTATCTTATGGGTAACTAAAGTACTTTTGCGTGTTGTATTTGATCTTCTATCAGATTTTTAAATTGCTCCTTTTGATTTATTTTCCGCGGCCTTGCTGGTATTTGGCCGATATCCTCTTCTAAACTAACAAGACAACCGTAAACAATCAAAACCTTGAATGCGAGGTTTTCAGTCGCCTAAGTTAACTTGGTATTTTATTCTTCCTAGATTAGGTAAATAAGTACCAGCATCAACAGGGGGAGCTTACCAGCGATGGATGAGTGTACCGTCCAGGAGAGTCGGATACTTTTATTCACTTACCACTACAGAAACCGGAAATAAGTTCTATGCATTGGCCACTAGGCTTGAAAAGAAATTTACTGCCTTAATTTTTTTAGTAGTTACCTGGATGTACCATCCATTGTCCTGATTGAAGTTGTAAAACAGAGCTAACTGTTTCCATTTGAAGCGTTGTATAAACCTCACTGTTACTTCATTAAATGATTCGTAAGAAGGGACATTGGCGGCTATGTTCTTGAAAAGCTTTATGTCCTCTAAATTATGAGGGACAGCATTGTATAAAATCTGATGGAAAAGTTGTTTTAGTGTCAGTAAGAGCATGTATATCAAATGCAGTATACAAAATTCATTATATGCTTTTGACTCTGAAAGGGACACAGAGCCCGGAATTAAGGAGTGACTTTGGCATAAGCAGAAGCTTGGAAAAATGATAAATTTTGAAAAAGAAAAGAGTAGAAAAATATTTTTGCTCAAAACAAACGGTCCAAAAGGAAAGTCTTAAATAAATTTTATCTTAAAATGGAGTCAAGTTGTAGATATGCATGTAAAACATTGATCTGCATCTACATGAAGTTTGACTATGTCTTTTAAGTGTGGATATCTCTTCATTCAAAATATAATATTATCAACAACAAAAGACATCATCATATACTGCAACACGTACCATTTAATATAAGACTTAATAAAATAACTTGGAGAGTACGCGCATTGTGATTGGCCTTTGCATATTCATTGTGTTATAAAGCATAGAAATGACACAAGCAATATTCAGTTATTCGGAATTCCAGTAGAATTATTATTACGATTACAGTGATAGGTAATATATAAAACTCTTTTTAGCCCTTTTTGTCCTTAAAATTAACTTACATCAAAAGTGCTCATGTGTCTAAAAAGTATTTTAACTGCATACAAATTATTCTATGTAAAATTATTATAGTAAATATTTATGTTTTTGGATTTTTATCGGCGAAGACGCATGTCTGGTGGGGCGGTAGAATATAGGTCTATCTACGAGTTCGCCAATTGTATGCTGTGACAGAGTTAAATCAAATCATTCTACTCGTTTAGCGAAGCTTTTGTCGGTTTATAATCTTATTTGACCATTTTGTTTTAGTTGTAATATTCATATGAGTTCAATAACTTTTGTAAAGTATTCTTAGGCGCTTTCTATATCGAGCTAACAAGCTTAAGAATACTACCTGCGTGCAAAATTCCTTCACTTGAAGACAGCAAGCTAGAAACTTTAAGGCTGCTGAGAGCCAAACAAAACAATCAATAATTATACTCCAAGTACGACAGTATCAAATGGAGCTTGCATGTGCACATTTGGTTCAATCGATATCAGCTAGTGTTTCGTGCAACCTTGTGATCTTTTGGCTAACAGTCACCTGAAAATGCTCCAGCAGGATAATTAATTCGTTGGGTAATGTTTGAGCAAAACCGAATTCTTCATCTTCCAACTGAGAAAAACGAAAGCGTTAATTTGAAAGCCCTTTTTACAAGTTTTACCGAATTTTATGGGCTCGTAATTCATGGACATTCAGATACTAGTAACAAGTAAATGGTCTGTATATGTTTTACACAGGAATACCGAGTAGTGTGTAACTGATACGTAGTGACATTGCTTGAACTATACAAGCAAGGATATTTAACAATTATACCTCGAGGCCGCATGGACTACGAGCCGAAAGGTCTAATTGTTTTAGTATTACCCAACATATTGGGCCAAAATTGAATATATATAAATAAATAAATGCTAATTTGGAAATGCTAAACAAGTGAATTTTTTTCAGGGAAGCGATTGAGGCGGCAAGGTTTGTATCCGTAAAAACATCTGAAAAAGTAGCAATACTTCTGTGTTCTAATTCTTGTAACTTACAACTGAATATTTTTTGTCCATAGTTAATACTTCTTTTTGTCTTTTCGGTTATTGATTTAGATGTTCTTGTAATTTGACACTTCCGCAAAACGCGAAGGAGCCGCCATCGTTTTCGCAAACTCTCGGGAATTGTAACCTCTCGGCGCCCTATCACGAATAGTCCAAGGTTAGGGAGCCAGTCAGACTGTAGTATGTGTAATAGCTTCTATGCAAGAAAATACAAACTAAAATTATTTTCTATAGTGTTCACATAATCTTGTAAAAATCATTTTGATAATACCTGAGGAACCTCGTAGTACGTTTTGGCTTCGGCTACTGCAATAGCGACGTTGTATATTGCTGGGCCTAGCAGCAGAGACGGAACTTGTTTACCGGTAGAACAGCTCATTAATTCATGAAGATTATGGAGAGCTACTTTAATTGTTTTCTGGAAAGATGAATTACACCGTTAAACATAAACTGATCATGAAATAATTAATTAAATCCACAAGGCCTACAGATTTAATGGCCTTGACGTAACCATGCAACTATCAAAATAATTCGGAGTTACTAGAAAAATATATTTGAGAAAGTTTTTTTTCACTGCTTTGGAGCTATTTGGAAAAGTCCCCTAGAAAAGTAGCCAAAAGAAGGAAAAATTTCCAATAGCCAATAGAAAAGGTTATATCATATTGATTACAAGGCGCCTCATAATCTCTGACAACTACAGTTTAGTTATTCTGCACTATTGGTATGTAGTTTGTTCAATATGTATGTACATTTTTTAAGAGGGTAAATATGTTATCACTGCAAGGTGTTTTCTAACACATGGTCCACTGGACCAACGGTTTAACATGAGAAGACACGAAGGTCTAACCATTTGCAGATGTTAGAGCAAAGGAAGAACTTTTTCCTCAACTATTTTAAGACCCTGAGTGGTCGTCGAGCCGGAAATCGGTACAGAGCCTCCCGCATTGCAAACTGGCGACTTACCAACTAAGCAAACCTCAACTCAATGGAAATATGGCACTGAATATTACCATCTTGTCTAAAAGTGTATACGAGTGACGACAAGTGACCACGAATAACACAAATTGAGCACGACTGGCTACGAGTGAACTACGAATGGCCAAGAGTGAATCACGAATGATCACAAGTGACTACGAAGCAACGGCTTAGTCATTTGGTGTAACAAAACGTCAATTAATACAATGAACAACTACGATACAATAGAAATTACAATATAAATGGATTTGGGATTTTACAATGATTGATTGATTGATTGATTTGAAGTTACAATTAGTGTTACATATAACAATCACAATGTCCGACTGACGGCTTCGAAGATGGCAATAGGAACTTTAGGCAACGAGGACGGGAACGTAAGCTACGAGGGGCTCATGAAATGTCCTTTTTGGTTTACTCTTTATTTCTTTGTTTGGGTCATTAGGGTTTTATTCTTTTGCTTTTCGCATTGTGAATAGAAAAACGATCAAATGTTCTTCATGAATCTAAATAGATACTGAGAAAGTTTTTGCTGTTACGTCCACGTAGTCTCGACAACTCCAAAACAGGTGTTTTAACGTTTTAGTCTAAGTGACAACTCCGTGCACGTTACCAGCTCACTGCATTCCAACGTGCAGCCGCGCCATTGTATTTTCTATTGTTTTCTGCCATCGTCGTCGGCGTCACCGTCCTAGTTGCTTAAGGTCCCTAATAACATAATAACGCAAACAATATTATCAATCACAAATAGTGATGACCAGGGCCCAATTCCTCAAATTTAAACCTGATTAGTGTTAAGTCAGGATTAATTTTTAATCTACGTTTCTGTTTCCTAGCTTCTATATAGCTTGCTTTGGGCCCGGAATTTCGGATTCAACAAGTTTCGTTATTGGTGAAACCGAGCAGAATTTGTAAGCATCACAAAGCTTTACTTAAGAAAATATGAGTCTCTTAATTTTGTCTTTACCCAAGATTAAGTTAATCAGTGCTTTGCGCAACCGAGTCCAGAACGGGATTGATAAATAACACCTTTTACAACAGCATTGAAAACAACGTTACCTAGTGATTACTGTATGGAATTGAACTATGTACAAATTAAAGAAAATACACAAGAAGACATTGCAATACGAATCACTCACATAAGTATCAATGTATTTCAATTCAATGTCATATTCACTGAACAGTTCCTCCAGTTTTTGGCTGCTTTTTGTCAAGTTAAATGCCATTTCGAACGCTAGTCGGTAACCAAATTGATCCCTATTGTGAGGGAACATAGGAGCGAAAACACCTATTAAAATTTTTCTTTTCCCCCAAACTTGTAGATTACCAGAAGCCAGCACCAGGAGCAGAACAAACTGCAAGTCACGGCTTGTTTTACTCAATGTTGTAGATCTCCACAGCATCGTTGTGTCTGCAATTAAAAACGAAAGTTATAAATGATATTTTTATGATCCAATGCAAGTGTCAATAAACTCATAAATCTGATAAAAACACGTCATGATAATGGTTTAGAGATAGCAATTAGAAATTAAGCACTCCAGGATCAAGGTAACTAAAGCAAGTTCATGATTGGCTATGGGACAAAAGAGGCAACATAACGTTGAGTCTAAGACTTAAATACACGTCAAAATTAAATGAGTTGCGGAACCAGGATTTTGGGGAAAACTCGTGGTCATCCACCTTAGACACGACGGAACGGCCGTCGTTTGCAATATACTGATACATAAATGAATGAATAAATAAATAAATAGAAAGTCATTCCCGGACCTTTTCGATGTTTGTAGATGCAAGTAGCCTGAGTTGTGAACCTACAACATTGGAACTGAAAAGGATTATAATTTTAGATACTTTGTAAAATGTTTAGAGTCAGAAAAACTGAAGCTATTTTTGGTAATGTCTTTGCCATAAGTTTTGTTGCAAACGACAAAATTCTGAGCACATTTGACGCTGTCAATCTAAAGGAAAAATACAAGATAATTTCGAAATTTAACTTTAATGTTTTTAGAATAGTTTGTAAGCGAGAATTTCGCAGTTCAATCACATCCCTATAATTATCACACCGAGAAAAGATCGCGGAAAACATTGTGTTTTAGTTTGCACCAAGTTTTCTATTAAAACGTCTGTCTGATTCCAACAATATTCAGTCGAAGGGTGAGAAGTCTGCAGAGAAGCTGAAGAACCATGGTGAACTCTAACTATGAGTACTAGCAGGGGCGGATACAGGGGGGTGAATAGGGTGAATTTTCACCCCCCCTTTTCTTCAATTTTCTGGTACATTCTTTGTACTTGCCACCCTTCTTCTCCTAGAGCCGCTGGTAAATTCTTTTTATTATTCACCCCCCTTCTAGAATTTCTGGATCCGCCACTGACTAGATATGTGAGACATCCTTTAAGCGTTTTCAATTTTTAGAAAAAACATAACACATATTCACAGTGTTGTTTCCTTTCCTTTATGTCAAGTGAGCGTCTCTCTCTGATCGTCGCCATTCGGAATGCGTCGGATAACTGTACTAATCGGCCATGTAACTCTAAGCAATTTATCAAGAGCGGCTCATGAAAACTCAAATCAGTCTCGCATCTACTATGCACAGACAGCCCATAGCAGACACGATAAACATAGGCAATGTTCTTTTCAATCCCTTGCAGTAAGAATAACTACTCTGAAAGTTTTATTTTGCACTTTTTACTGTATTACTTATTTTTATTGATATTTATTTCTAGAACTACAATTTGTTACGATCCGGTTGCCTAGGAGACTTCGACATAGCGTTAGCAACTGTAGTTAAGGTAGCAAAAAAAGTTGTTTAGTTGACAACAGCAGAAGAATGAAATAAGCCAAACTTTTTATTTACAATTTACTATTTGGTAAATGTCAATTCTTTTAGGTACTAGCAAAACTTTAGCATTTAGTTGGAAATATTTTGCCAAATATTCATTTTAAAAATATGCCGACATTGCCATGCAATGTAGCTTAATCAAATGAACCATAAATTAATGTTTTACAACAAAATTTAACTCCAATTCAGTGGGAAAACAATTTCGACTAATAAATGAACATCAACTTTTGGCTTTGGCTCAGTTTAATTTGACGTTTTGATGACGTCAAGAATAAATCTTTGATGTTAACGCCACTATTTTGGTATTTAAAACTATTCCTACCACGTTTCATCGACATAACTTTTGGTGGTTCAGAAATAAAGGAAGTTGCAAAATCCATCTCCTCCCCTTCCCCCAGATTCCCTCCTGTGTAACGGAGTCCACCGATGCCCGGTGATTTTGGGGTTAAGGTTTAAAAGTGAAAAGTTGTTTGATACTTATTGAAGTTAGGAAATCATTTTTAGGAATCAATTCTCACAACAGTTATTAAGAAAATAGAATGGTTAGCTGCTTTGGTTAGTCACTAAAGCTTAAGCTTTTAAAGCTCGATATTGAAATTAAATTTCTCATCAGAAACTTTTAGAAAAGAAGTGTTCGTGTTTTGATTTTGTTTCTACGTGACTAAATGGCGCTTCCGCAGGATAAAAATAGTATTCTTTTCCTTTCCGATTCTAATTCAAATATGATATTAGCGGCCGCCGTGCCTGATAATGTTCCCATGGTAGCCTGCGTCGCAGACAGTCTAAACCTCCGGTAAACATAATTCCAAAAAAAAACTGACGTGTCAGCCGTACGCCATCGCAGGCTATCCCATGGAAGCACATGATATTTCTTACGTGTGTTTGCTGTGCAACGGTTATTAGTAAGAGACAACATTTCACATAATTAGTTTCCATCAATTAAGTAATATAAAACATATATATATTCATTTCTTAATTTATTTTCTTCTTTAAATCAGTTTCTCCATTTGAAGGTTTCAGTGGCAGTAATTTCTTTTGAGTTTTAGAGCTGGAATAATAAATCATTGATTAATGGCAAAAAAAATACTGCGTTGAGTCCACTTCAAATTAAAGCTGTAATCCAATACTTTATAACTGACAAATTTACGAAGCAATGTTGCAGAGGGTCTACACGATTCATGATTTGAAAATAGTTAACATTTCGGATTTACATGAATCGAAAAACCACTGGTCTCAAACAAAGTATAAATTATATAGGCTGCAAAGACGAATATTTTATCCAACATATTGTATCGTAACAACTATAGGATCTGAAAATACATTTTTAAATCTTAACTAAGTGATGTACCATTTTATCACAATTTATGAGCAACTTTGTATACGGTATATTCATGCACCATTACAGTCAATTTTAGACACACTGTCTGTGAGATATCAGTATAGGTCGTATAGTGCTCTTCCTTAACCGATGCCAACAGTTAAAGAAATATAATTTTTCTGTTTTGCTATATCCGTCAATATTTTAAATTTTTAAATTGGCCTCAAATTTTTTTAGAGTAAACAAATATTTTATTAAGTAATAAACTTACAGAATTGTTCAAGTATACCTTCAAAAAACAAATATTAATTTCGCTAAAGATTTATAAAAAATAAATTTAAGAAAACATATTATCCTAATTCAGTTAAATTTGGAAAATAAAGGGTATATTGAACAAAGATTTACGCCTTCAAACTACTTATACAAAGTATTTCATCAAGACTAAACATTGAAAAGCTAAAAGGAACTGCAATTGATACAGAAGTGGCTCAAATAACTGCCACTTGAAATTGTAAGATCGACTTCAACAAGCCATGCAAATATAAATATTATGGTATATAAGTGGTGCGATGAACGCAGAGAAAGACCTTACTACTTAAGTATATTGCAAAAGGATTTGTGCATGAACAATCAGATATATTTATAGTTAAACGTGTTGGTGAAGAGAATAATAAATTTATAGTTCGTTTTAAGTTGTATAAACGGCATCAAGTGCTTAAAAGTGTGTATATATTTTAAAGACTCCTTTGACTTTTCGTTAACTTGAGTTTATACAGTTTTAAGAGTTTATCAGCTTTCGTTTGAGCATCCAACATCTTATTTAATTAATTCTAAAATTTTCTTCGAGATCTACTTTAATTTTGTTTTTCAATCTTGAAGTATATCTACGGTGTGTTGACCTGTTTTGTCCAGCAATGTGAAAAAGAAAAAAGTTTTATAAATCAATCTTCACACGTTCACAAAATATATTAAAAAAAGCGTTTCGTAATGAACAGACCAAGAACCCATTTTGTTTGATTTTAAAATTTAAGTCTAGTCTATTCGTTTAGTGCTTTTTGACAAAAATACTATATAAGGGGAAAAATCGTTTCATTCAAAGCTATGGTCATGTACACTGCGAAATTATTACATCTGTCGCAACTCAACTCAACAACCTTCGCTGATGGAATCAAGATGCTAAATATATGGCATCAACTGTTCAAATATTTTTGAGTTGATCAAGAGCCGTGCAGTCTTGTTACTGTTAATAGAGATGTGTTCAACATCTCTTAATTAAATGGTAATATTTATACAATTTCTTTACCCGTTTTCACAACAGTATATAATTAAATAGTTTGTTCAATGGTAGCGTCAGTCTTATTTTTATGAGACATGATGAATCCATTCGGCTTTACGGGCGGCTGTCAGTGTTATACATTTTCTTACGTAACAACATTATCTCTTACTTTTTCAGTATATTCTACAGTTTTTAAAACGTACATTTAGAGGTCTAAATTCTTACCTTGCTGCAACTTGGCGTATAAAACCTTATGCTTTCTGAATCAAGTTGACTGATGGCCTGCCCTCTCCGAATCTTGATGCTGACACCTACAGAGAACGTGAGAAGCGAGGAGTTGTGTATTTGAATAATATATAAATATAAATATATGGTTATTTCTTCCTGTCACTTATCTATAAATACTTTATGTTGTAGTTACGACTAAGCCAAACACAAATTAATCTTATTTTATGCAAGCATCACGAGCCCTTCTTTTCAGAGCAAGAAAATGAGCTGCATGTGTCATTTACTGCAGAAAAAGAAAGATATCTCACATTTGATAAATAATAAAATCAAGCTATTACTAGCTGTTACTATAAGCAAGGGGAATTCAAGCTATTATAAACAGAAATAAAATAAAACCGAATAATATGAGAACTAAAAGCAAAGCTGAACAAGTATCCAATGTTAAAAACATCATGCCCTCAGTTGAAATTCAACGGTAGTTAAAAATGAAAAAATTCGGCTTTGAAACATAAGTTTACCTTTTTATACGTTGAACAGAATGTCAATAGTTTCGGCCGTGGGCAATAACTAAAATGAATTGACCACAAAAATGTGTTGAGTTATTGAAAATTCAAATGATATCTATTTTGAAACAAAATTATTCTTGATAAATGCCTTTCTAAAAAAACAATATTTCTTTTATCTTGTTACTAATGAACTGTACCTTGTCTTAGGTCAAGGTAAAACAGTTTCCTTTTACCATAATGTATCAACAACGAAAGAGTATGGTGTTATATTACAATGAGACATGTTTTGTTTATTTGAGTTTTGGAAGAAATTCGACACATACATCTTATAGAAAGACTTGGACCAAAAGTCTACATGCTAAGTCTACAGAGTACGCGACCGTTTGCCCCAAAGAACTGTACTCGTATAAAAATAGACTAGACATAAGTCTATATAACTGGATCAATTACCTGTTCGGATTGGCTATGCCTCGCGAACTCATGGATCAGTAATTTTTATTCCATTTGCATTCAAATATAAATCTGGACAAAAGTTCGCGCAAAAAAGAAAAAAAAAATTTACAGGGGGGAATGTGGTACATATTTTTCCATGGTTAACTATGGGTAATTTATCAAACATTTTCAGCTCTGATGCGATCAGAGTACGCGACCGTTTGCCGGAAGGAAAGAACTGTACTTGTACAAAAATAGACTAAACATTTATTGATACTGATAGAAGATTTGCGATGAGACTGAAATCACCAGTGAATTTAATACAACATGGTTCTTTTAAAAAACAAAGGAGTTTAGGTTACACAGACCAATTTTTGCGTAGTCTGCCAGAATCAATTTTGTTAACAGAATCGCCAACTTTTCGTACAAAGAGCAATTCTTTGAAAAAAGATGGCTTTGAGAGATTGATATGTTAAATAGGTAAATAAACTAAGAAGGATTTCAACTTTGTCCCGAAATGCATTTTTCGATCCAATTTTAATTTCTGAAAAACATAGTTAACAATATATACCACCGGGCATCTTGAAAATATAATAATTCAGATCAATTCATTAACTTAATACCAAACCTTTCTAGTTATATATATATATATATATATAATCATATATACTGATATGTTGTTTTAAAACCTCTTACAAAGCTATAGGTATGACTAAAACTTGACCGCATATATTTTGTATAATTTTGCCAACAATATTTTTTATATAAGAACCCAGTTTTTTAAGAATTAATCGCAGGTCTCAGATTATGGAAATTTTGAGCATCTTAAAAAAACCACTATGGTTCACTCTTAGACAAAAAGACGTATTTTGAAACTATTAGTATTATCTAAGAATTATATAAGGCTCAAAATGTAAAAATTTGAAAAATCGTGAGGATAGGGATAAGTTATGATCACGGAAAACCTTTCAGATGCGTACCTACCTGTAAGCCTAGCACTTTTCTTCATCTAATTTTGGAAAATGAAGATACAGGACAGACAAAATGATCCTTCGAAATAATTCTGCTGTACTTGATATCTTCGTTTTATATTTGAAACATCACCAGGTCGCAAATATCGACACAGACTATTCGATAAATTGTTGGGTCGGCTAAACTCTCGTCAACCTGTGAATCCGGGCTTACTAGAAAAAACTGGCTGGCTACGAGCCAGCCTTTAATAGAAAATTGATTGTGCTTCCTGTGTTTATAGTTTGAAAACGTTATTTACATTATTAATATTAAGTTGCTTACCGCAGTGAACAAGCTACTAAAAATATTCTTCGTAAATCACTTTTAGGAGCGCTAGAAATGAATAGTCAGGAATCAGTCACACCTTGCGTTTATCATATCAAGTAATTAAATCTTTACTCCTTACTGACTAAGGCCATCATTCACGAATCTATCATATTAATCAAAAACTCTTCAAAAGACATAATAGCTCAGATTTCCTCTTGTAGATATATAAACGACTCAGAAGCTGTAATCATCGAGTGAATGGCAAAATTCTTGTTATAGTAACAATTTCTTCAGTTATTCAAATGTATAAAAATCTTGTATATTTCTAAAACATGACAAAACTATCATAGCAAGAGCTTTAACTTTTTTACTGCAATTCATTTTATATTCAAGATAAAAGTTGATCCAGAAAACCTTATTATATATTTGTATAATAGCGAACGGTTCATGAAGTAAAAAACCATACGATGTAAATCGTGGAACCGTTCAAGATGAAAACATTTTGCTAACAAAAGTTTCTTAATTATTGACATAAAAATTATGCCAATTGTATAATCAAATAATTTTAAGAGGATAATTGAGTCAAGAAGATTTATAACGTATAAAAAAGTATTTTTGAGAAAAGGAAATTTAAAACAAGAAATTAGTCTTGATAACTCAATATTTATTTTTCAAAACTAATGTTTTAATTTGACTTTTTGAAAATCAATCTTACTGATATATAATAACTGATATATACGAACCTCATAATATACACTTAAGTTTAAACAAATAGTATAGAAAATCTGCTATTTCAATTTAAACAGTTTTGATATTTCATGTTTTGATGTTTAAAAACTAACGACATTGGCCTGGATTTATTTATTTCTTTAAATTTGATATATGTGTCTGTTATTAACTTATTCGCAATTGTATAGTATTTCAGCAAAACATATTCTTAATGGACATTTTTGCTCAGAAGTACAGCTAAAAGCCCAATTTCAACTAAGTAGACCAAAACGACCAAATAGTCCTTTCGTTATAACATTCAATGATCTGATAAATTTGCAAGTTTGAAATAAAAGTAAAAAGACACTTGTATCTATTCGTATCACTTAGAATAATTTCTACCGCTTACTTTGTTCATTTACCTTAAAAGTAGCGTCTTTTATACTAGTATCCGGCAGGTGTATGGCTTTATATGACGTATTCAGCGCAAGGAGTGTAGATAGTAACACAAAGAACTTGCAAGCAAAGCAAGAAGATAGAGATCCCATCTATTTTGATGAAATGATTTAACAAGAATAAAAGCCATACAAACCTTAAAACGTATGTTAATATTTTCAGCCCTTATCTAAGCGTCATTTCTTCCATACGTGGGAAAGCACGTTTTCCTTCAATTGATTGCGTGCAATGTCCACATACTGTTCAATTCATTACTTTCTTCATATGAGAGCGCTCCGAAAATGAATGACTGAATGAATGCTCTGAAAATAAAGGTTTAATTTTGTTCAATGATATAATAAAAATATTTTAAAGCAATCGTGCATGCTGATATTTTTTAACCTAGGCGAGCGAGCTGGAGGTGAATCTTTATATCATTATATGCTAGTCCGCTAGCTAATGATAATAGGACCATGCAGGACTTAAGTGATCGATTCCTACTAGTGCTTTGCTCCATTGTTTATCATTGAATACTCATTGAAAACTCAATATTATTGATTACTCAATATTCACTAACAAGAATAAGAATACTAAACAGAACACGCGTGATGCCCAAGATGTTGGTTCTCGCTACAAATAAGCGGTAAGAATTTATTACAAACATGTGGCTAAAAAATTGCAAATAATTTGCTTTTCGGAAGATGCGTTAGTGAGAAGCAATTTAATTACCAAATATAACGGTTGTTCTTTTATACCAGAAACAAATTTGAGAAATACACAGTGTATTCATATTATGCTGTTTGATATTGAGGCATAAGCAAATCACTAGACAATGCTCACCAAATTAGAGAAAATGTTTTAAATTGGCAACTTGGTTACACAAATGTTAAATTTTGAATGTTTTTCTATTTTTTTTCCAGTTATATATTTTCTAAATTTGAAAAATCAAAGAAGTAATTACACTTATGGCATAACCGTGGTTGACAGTGCTATGAAAATGTAGTTTTTAAAAACACAATCTCCTAAACACGCATTCAACTATAGTTTAAAGAGTAGATTCAATCAAATTCTAATAGCTATCGAGGCACTATAGCTAAACAACAAATAGAAAAAAGTTTATAGACAGAGGTTTTGTCCTTCAAAAAGTCCTTTAGTCACAAATTAATCCCATTTAATATGTTCAACTAATAAAACCTATTAATTGTACAAGAACAAATCTTTCAGCAAACTCAAAAGTATTTTAAAGAAAGTGCATATTAAAGTTGAAACACCTACCATTGTCATGCACAAAGTTTTTTAAATGAAATTTTAAAAAGAACAACAATATCAAGAAGCTTTATCAAATGGCTCATGTGTACTTCTAAAAGAAAGTATAATTAATTATCAAATCTGACTTTTCTAAACTTTGAAATCGCAATTGCAAGTGTAAAGTTGTCGTAAAAGGGTGCGGACACCGACTTTTTTTAAATTCACAAGTAGCGCCACTTCAAAACAAAAAAACCTGTGAACTTCTCAATAAAAAAAAACTCTCCGAGTAAAGCACCTGTTTAAACATATTTCTTTTTTCAAAACCAATATGTTCCGTCCATCCAAGGGTAATACTGAGGATTAAAGACCGGAAGAAGCGAAAACGTCAAAAACCTTATGCAAAATAACAACTCAACCCTTTTTCATTAAATAAACTTATTTGTTTTTCTTACAAACTCTTACATCTATAACAAGAGCTTTTGATATTTGTATTTAATTGGTAAATAAATTTGGCGACTATTTGGACGTAAGGACTTTGTTACCAAGCCAATGGTTTTTAAGATTATTTTAAAAAAAAAGATTATTTGATTCTTGCTACAGGAAATGCTTCAACCAAAATGCATTGTGAAATCAAAATAACTTTTGGAGGAGTAAAGATCAGGGGTTTGTTCCGTTACAAATAACGTTTACTTGTACGTTTTGAAACTCTACAATTTTGGTCTAAATATTTACATGAAAAGATTTCTGACAGTATGTAGTTGGCACATTTGGTTATAGATGTTAATTACACCCTGCACGTGGTAAGGTGCCAGTCTATCGTGCGGGAGGTCTCTGGTTCGATTCCCGGCTGGACCAACACTCAGGGTCTTAAAATAATGGAGGAGAAAGTGCTGCCTTTACTCTAACATCAGCAAAAAGTTAGACTTTCGCGTCTTCTCGAATAAGGACGTTAAGCCGTAGGTCCTCGGGGATTATATCTGTGTGTGTTTGTTTGTGTGACGTAATGTGAAAGGTCTCCGTCCACCTTAGAGTGGTGAAGATTTTGTCCCCAATTAGTAGGCCTTTGGCCGGCTAGAAAGATTTGAAACCTAAATAAAGTCTTTATTATTTGTTATTATTATTATTATTATTATTATTATCCTCATCAGTATTATTATTATTAAAAATTATTATTATTATCATTATTATTATTATTATCATAACAATTTTAAGTACAATTGTTTAGAAAACATCCACAAAAATAGATAATTAAAAGGTAACAACTTTCTATTAAAATATAGGTTTTCAGTCATTTTTCCGACCTTATACGCTACTAACGTTAATTTGTTAATTTCGTGCAGTTGTCTGTCGTTCTAAAAATCAACTGTGATGTAGTGTCGTCCTTTATTCTCAAGAATTGTTATTTTTTAATCTTTCTTATCCTTGAGATTAGTTTAGTGTTCCACAATCCTCATGATTTGTTGTTGTTTAGTCGTCCTTCATCCTTGATATTTGTTTTTGTTTAGTCGTCCTTCATCCTTGATATTTGTTTTTGTTTAGT
>JAOBRB020703410.1:0-16884 GCA_027575285.2 Zoanthus pulchellus | reverse complement strand
TAGCAACATGGATCAATTTGGGATCCTTCAGCCCATTGCATTCCCCCCAAGAAACAATAGCAGATGATATATTTCTCTTTATTTTTTCTCTGTGTCTTCTCTTTTTTATGCAGGTAATCCCTTAGCAGAGAGCGTGCTTTTGATACCAGAAATAACCTTACGGGTTTTCTCATACCTCCAAACGAAAGACATTTGTCGACTCGCTCGTGTTTGCACATTGTGGAGGAAAATATCACGAGATCAGGAGCTATTCACAAATATTAACTTGGAGAACTGTTCGGCGTGTCGGGATATTCACTTCATTGCTCTGCTAAAAACCATAGGTCCAGCAAACCTTCCTAAAGTTATCTCAGTGAATATCGCCGGAACAGGAATAAATGGAGAAATATTACTTTTATTAACTCTTTGGTGTCCTGAAATCCAATTTTTAAATTTGTCAGGCACTCAAATGAACAAGAAGATACTCGTCCGTGTTGCTAAGAGTCTGAAACAGCTTCGATCACTCAGTATCCGGGATTGCAACGACATCGATCAAGAGTAAGTTCTTGTATAAAATAGATTTCTGTATTTCATAGTTATATTTTAATTCAATGAAGACCGAACTTTTAAAAACGTTTGAAACCTGCATTGTATCTGTTTTGTGCATGGAACTCATCATTTGGATTGCGATTCTTAGTTCATTCAAATTGTGTAATTGCAACATTTATCTGTGAGCAATCAAACAATTCGTTACATAGTAATGATAATGCAACGTTTAGGGCTAGTTTAAAACAACTATATAAATTATAAGCTTTTAAGAACTCTCGATTAGAGTTTGTATATTTGTGAAACTCAGTTATTCTTAATATAATTAGTTTGTAATACAGTAGCTGTCTGAAGACGTTTGCGATTCCGTCTTAAGCCTGAAAAGGAGCGCTCTGTTTTATCAAGGTGTCATAAATGGGAAAGCCGACTCTTCAAGACCTCATTGGTCTATTAACGTATGAATTGTTTTCAACAGCAACTACTTTACCAATTCATTAATTAGATGTTTATGAACTTTCTGTAACAGATTCAGTTCTTCATTCAAGAAGACTGAAACAACGTTTTATAAAAAATGACTTGTTGTGAAAAGTAAAAAGGAGAATTGTAGGTAATACTTTCTTCGATGTCGTCAAAAAAATTGCAGACTAGGACACGTTTTTTAATATTAATTATAAAAATGGTATCATCGATATCATTCTTAGTTTTAATGACTAAAAGTCCAACATAGTTTTAAAATGAAAATGTTTGATTCCAATAAGTACTCACTCAATGATTAGATCAGTTAGCTAATAATTTATGAATTATGCACCTGTCTCTTTTTCTCTTTGGACCCTGCTAAAATGGTTAATGAATGTTTCCAACTACAAACTCTTCCCCTTCGTGAAATATGACTCCGAGTCCTAACATTTTCTCTTTGGCCACTGCTCAAGGTGGCTGCAACGTGTCTTTCAGGGCAACGAAATACAAACTACTATAAACTATCTGGAACATTCTAGAGCCAGCAAAACCAAACGCAGTTAACATGCAGAAGCGTACCGATGAA
The DNA here is from genome assembly GCA_027575285.2 of Zoanthus pulchellus. Taxonomy (NCBI): domain Eukaryota; kingdom Metazoa; phylum Cnidaria; class Anthozoa; order Zoantharia; family Zoanthidae; genus Zoanthus; species Zoanthus pulchellus. The sequence goes on along the minus strand of JAOBRB020703410.1, from coordinate 15,317 downwards.
AAACTCACAGAAAGATTATGGACAAGCTATAAAGTGAAAGATGACAAAAAACTTAGATTATACAACTCTTTTTAATATCCAACTAATTGCAGATTATTCTTTGAGGACATCAAATAAAACGGTTGTGTCTGTTTCGCTATTCCGTTTAATTACCTGTATGGCTTTGAAAGAGATTCAAGTAACATCAGGATACCAAAGGCTTCAAATCATCTTGCGTTTCAAACCTAATTTGAAAAGAAAAAGGTGCTACGAACAAGGTTTTGAAGGACAATCCTAGATGCGTTAGATGAATAGTGAGCAGCCGAACACCAAGCGCTGTCCGACTCAAACGAATTAACAATTAGACCTCAAGGGCCAATGGACTACAAGGCCGCTGGCCGAATGGGTTATTCGAACTCGTAGTCCACAAGCCGAGAGGTCTGATTTCCTTAATATAAACCTAATAATCAGTTAAAAATGATTGTAAAATTGTTTTCGATCAGTAGGCTATTAGAATGTAGGATGCGTGTTGGACCGTTAATAGGTTTATACTAATGATTCACCAGTCAGTGTCAGACCAATGATTCACTTGTCAGTGCCGTACCAATGATCCACTTGTCAGTGTCGGACCAATGATCCACTAGTCAGTGTCGGACCAATGATTCACTAGTAAGTGTCGGACCAATGATTCTCTAGTAAGTGTCGGACCAATGATCCACTAGTCAGTGTCGGACCAATGATTCACTAGTAAGTGTCGGACCAATGATTCACTAGTAAGTGTCGGACCAATGATCCACTAGTCAGTGTCGGACCAATGATCCACTAGTCAGTGTTGGACCAATGATCCACTAGTCAGTGTCGGACCAATGATCCACTAGTCAGTGTCGGACCAATGATCCACTAGTCAGTGTCGGACCAATGCTCCACTAGTCAGTGTCGGACCAATGATCTACTTGTCAGTGCCGTACCAATGATCCACTTGTCAGTGCCGTACCAATGATCCACTTGTCTGTGTCGGATCAATAGTTTCCTAGTTAGTGCCGGATATAGTAACTAGAATCAGACTTATTGTCCTAATAATCGACTTGAACTGATAATGGTTGAATCGTGTGTGAATTGCTGTTTGTGCCTAACGAGTTCATAAAATAATCTCGTAGCTGCTAAATGTGTTTCTAACAATTAACTCTAGCTTTTGGTGACAAATATATAATACCTACACCGATATCAACTCGGAAGACATCGAGATACTTTGACTAGGCCACTAATTAATTTAGAATGTAATGTGGCATACAAAAGAATATCAATCTTTTTACGTCATGGTACATGTTACCAAAGGTGAATAAGTTCATTTAATATTATCATTTATTGTTTTTTCATGAAGAGACTTCGTTAGATGTACATGTCCAATCTCTTCACTTTGCAGGTTTATAAAGATACTAGTACAGAAATATCCCAAGCTACAAAATCTGCATCTGCCCAGTTCCGAGAATCTTAATGATGAAGCTTTGAAAGAAATTGCGAACGGGCTCCCTGAATTGGAAGCACTTGATATTAGCAGCTGTCCAAAAGTTACGGAGGCTGGGTTGGAATTAGTGATCCAATACAACCGCAAACTGAAAAGCTTAGACGTGAGTGGCTGCAATGTACTCAGCGACATAACTGTGGTGTCTCTTATGAGATACTGTGGCAATCTGAGAGTCGTCCGGGCTCTCAACACTAGCAAAACAGATAGCGGCCTCAATGGTCTCCTTAAGAATCCACCCAACAATGGATCAAGGACGTTTTCCATTATTGCTAATCCATCAGAGAACATGGAAGTTACAGCTAAAATAACAAGAATTTCAATACAATGAATTTAGAATTCCGCTCTAAAGTAAAACATGACAATATATAGTACCAAGTTAATAGAAGTAGATCGTATTTTTAAAAGTTGTCTTCTGAATGTGCATACTATTTTGTCATTATACTGAATTTTAATTTGCTGCTGCTCAATATTTCTTTAACTACAAGGAAGCTTTTAGATTTTTCGTGTTTTATATCTTAATGATCTTATAAGTCGAAGTAGTCAGAAAATAATTTGAAAGAGGAAATGGTTGAATGAACAAAAATGTGAGAGACGAAATGCGTCGACCAATCGGCAATTCGTCAAAACGCGATAAATTAATTTTAAAAATGATGAGAGCTTTGTTTAAAAAACCGTAGTTACATTTTAAGCTAAATAGTATAATTAGTTTTGGTGACACTGAATCGTGCTGGCCAAGATTCACCTTATATAGAATGAAGGAGACTGCTTGTGCTCGGGAATTTGGAATTCATACAAAAATATATAGTTTGGGACATGGTAATACAACCATTCTAAAGGGAAAATTCCAACCTGAAAAATCACCATTACGTTTTACAGAAAATTGAAAAATATAGGTCGATTTCTAACTGATTTGGGTATACTTCCCTCACACAAAATGAAAATATTATCACATCGTAAAGGTTGTATACAGTCAGAAGCATTGCTACAGGGACTTATAGAGCACGTTTGCTAATGACTGAAGTTTTACCAAAACTATTATATTATTATAAAACTTGTTTAGAGGAAATTTAACTATAATAATAGTTTTTATGCCATTTCAGATATAATGAAAGGTTTAAACATAGCAACTTTTGCAGAGTTGCGTTGCAATGTTGCGCAAACATTTGAAAAAGTTTATCTAAAGAGATCAATTAATATAAAAGTGTTGATGAAGTCTCATTGAGACAACTCATGGATGGTAAACACAAGTAGAACTACAATTCAGACTAACACAATCGATATCTGCACACAAATTCCAAGTCGCTCAAGGCTTTTGTCAAAAAGTGAACTATTGTAATGGGAATTTTATTTGATTAGCTCTGGTAGTTTCTACTCTAGGCCTGACTGTAGTTTTTATTGGTAGAGTAGCAGGTTTCCTAACTACTATCTCTAATATAATATCCACTACAGTTGGTCAGAGCAGAGACCGCACGTTTACTTTTAGCAAGGTTAGTAACAAAAGAGAACGAAAACTAAACTACATCTTAGTTTATTGAATTGCAAACAAAGACACACATGTTAAGGACCAAAGACATAAGTTATATGAAGCTGTATAAACAATAAGCGTTGATTGGTTATAGAAGTCTAAACCAATGCGAGAATTGAAAGAGACCGAATCCAAATAATCAAACTTAGAACTTTAAGTTGTGACACTACATTCTTTAAAGGAAATTTCGTATTTTATAAGTATTATTATAACAGATCGAGTGCAATCAATATATTGAGCAATGAAAATATGATGTATGTTGCAAGTAACTTGTTAGAAAGAAAACACTTGAGAATTCGGTTTGGAATCGCATCAGGGCCTTAGGCTTTATAGGAGCTAAGGTTACAGGCGTTTACTCGAGCTACCTAATGACTGTGCCACAAAAAAATTCCTTGGCACAAGAAGCTCAGAAATGCAAGTCAATGTCTAAACAAAAATTCAAGAAAATATCCTATATCATAGTCATTGTCAATTAAAATTTTACAAAAAATCAAAAACTGTTTCCTATTAAATAGCTAATCTACGTAAGTTGTGTAAAACCTGTAAGAATTTGCAAGCGGTACGCTAGAGACCTTTTCATGGTTAATTTGTTTTTACGTTACAAACTGATAAAATCCATCTCTTTATGTATGTGTTTCTATTGAAGTGTTCAAATGGTCTTGTTTGCTTCTGTGAAAAGAGTACGGCCTTCCAATTTACAGTTTAAGAGTTTTGTTGTTGTAAAAAGTTTATTCTGCGGTGTTGTTTCCTCGATTTTTTGGGTAAATTCCTCTTGTTGTTGATTGCTCGAACCAGGAAACCAGGATTTTGAGGGAACTGTTGATACTTTCAATGCCTGCTCTGTGGGTTTGAAACTTATATATATTGTCGTATCGTCTGCGTATTGATGAAGTTGCACGTAGTCTCAAGTTGGTTTTTGGATGATCTGCCACAAGTACATTAAAAAGAATGGGATCTAATATAGATCCTTGGGGCACGCCGAACTGGGATGTTAGTTTCTCGGAGCTCTTGTCATTAGTTTGAACATACTGTTGCCTGTCTACCAAGTAGTTAGTTATCCAGCGAAGCAATTGGTGAGAGAAACTTATCGTGTGTAATTTCTTGATAATTATGTCAAAATGTACAATGTCATAGGCCTTACTGAAGTCAGCCAGGACTATTTCCTTGACGATGTCATCCCTACAAATTAGTTAGAGCCGTAATTAGATGGCCCTTACGGAAAACAGGACATGCGCGGTAGGAGTAGGTGTAATAATAATAATAAATAATAAAGACTTTATTTAGGTGTCAAGTCTTTCTGGCCGGCCAAAGGCCTACTAATTGGGGACACCATGTTTGCTACTTCAAGGTGAATGGAGACCTTTCACATCACAACACACACATAAACAAAGATATAATCTCTGAGAGCCTATGGTTTAACGTCCTTATCCGAGAGGACGTGAAAGTCTAACCTTCTCCATTATTTTAAAACCCTGAGTGCTGGTCCGGCCGGGAATCAAACCCTCCCACACAATAGACTGGCACCTTGCCAATTTGGCTAACCAGACGGCGGTAATAGTAAATTGAACCATTTGTTTTGATATCAGTTTCTCTTATAAATTCGATAGATTAGGAAGAGTCAATATACCACACAGGTCACTGTTGGGTTACTAACTTTTGGAATCCGTGAGATACGGGAAATTTTCCACGCGTTAGGGAACTGTTCTTGTTGGATACAGGAATTAAAAATATGCGTGAGGAGAGGCGACCTTTTCTTTGGTTAGCTTGACAAACTTTATAGGAATCTGATCATGGTCGGTAAACCAATCAGATCTTTGTAGCTTTATTAATTCTCGTAAGACTTCGTAAAACGAAACGAGACGGAAGAAGCACGAGTTATCCTTCAAATCTGGTAGTAAATTGATGAGTTGTTTTTGGTCCCGACCTGTTTTTGCAGTGGTATTTACTGTTCGATGTGCGGTAGTCGAAAAAAAAGGGGTTGAGACTATCAGGATTCTGCATATGAGCGACTGTGTGCTGGGTGTTAAAACTCGGTAAATAGCTTGCCATACTTCTTTAGAATTTTGATTTAATAGGGCTTATTTCATAAATTTTTTATAATCTTTTTAATTTGATGATTTTACATTTATTTCTTATAATAAGTGAATTTGTGAGTGCGCATGCATCTCACGGCGCGACTGTTATTTCTCTCACCAGAAGTTGGAATGTTGTTTGTCTATGTCTAAATTAATAAAGTTACTCTTTGCTTCACTAGTTATTCACCTTATGTCGTATATTCCTAAACAATTATTCACCTCAGTGTCAGTGAAAGTGGTGGACATTTATCGAGCCACGCTGCCTTCCGTCCCGAAACCGTATCGTTGCTGATGCCGGAAACTCGTCGATTCTTTCTTTAAAAGCTAAATTCCTTGCTATTTGAAGTTTCTTACAAATACACTTAATTGCTCCCGCCTGGCAGTTATTGCTGTGGGCAGAGCTCCATAACTTGCCCATACATTGGTGATTGTGGCACACAATAAAAATTATACTTTTTTACCGCCGAAAATAAGCATCATACCAAAATGCAAACAATGAAAATTCTCATCTAAATTGTAGAATGAAATCACTCAGTGTAACTTACACTGAACACTTGGGAACCAAAAGATGTTTGTGACCATCCTAGAACTGTTGAAAACCCTAACATCGTCAACAATACATCTACTATGCCAAGATTAGTTCTCCTAGAGTCTTTGAACGCTTCGTTTCTAATCCGGATTACACTATATGTTGCTACTGTTATGTAGCTCATCACCTTCAAAAAAATATCTTCTTTCCCAGATTCCATTCGAAAAGCTAGGGAAGCAACTCCAATCATTAGAGCTAGAAGCACTAACAGATATAGATGCTAAGAAAATCCAATGCATGCAACATTCTGTGATCCACTGCAACGAAAGTTTTTATCCAAACCCTTCCAGTGGGCTCTTGCTCTTGCGAGCGTTCCTTTAGCTCACTGAGAAGGCTTAAAACTTGGTCCCGCACAAGCATGGCTATAATGGGAAGCTAAACGAACTCGCTTTAACGTGCATTCATAAACCAACGGAAATTGATAGCAGTTTAGTTTTAAAGCGATGGGATGCCTTTGGCCACAGACGGATTGTCTTAGCTTTCAGTAAAGAATAGTGGACGGGAAATAACTTATACTTTTCTTGTTAAAGGAAGAGTTTACTACTCCGATTGGGAAAGTTAGTGACTTCTTAGTAAGGTCCTACATGAGTATCAGAGATAGCAATATTATGACATGGTTGTCTCAAAGTTGAAAACATCTATCTACAGTTTCAAAGCCATAAACGTTGGCTACTCTTGTGGATTCAGTTTATTTTTATAATACAACATTGTGGCACCAGAATTGCTCAACAAAAAATGGAAATTTTAACCTTGACAAAGATTTACTTTTCTGAACAAAAATGCCACGAAAAATAATTAAAAAAGCAGTTCTGAACCTCTAAATTTAAACATTTTCTGGGGGAAGAGGGGGGGCGACGACATGCCCCCAGCCCTCCCTAGCGGCTCGTGCCTTCTGCGCTTGAGACTTGCCTTGTCTTGTTTTGAAACCTGGCTACGGCCCTGCTTTACCCATTTCAACTAACCCATTGTTAATCTTATTTAGTATCACCCAACTAGTGGACTAATGCAAATGCTGCATTTTAATTGGCTACGCCACTAGAGGACTATTAGTAATAGTCATCGAGTAGCGAAATTCGCACGCTTTCTTTCGTTTTATTCCCAAACAAAAATTTTTCGGGCTACGGGTCTAATTGTTAAATAGCAAAGCAACTCTCTGGCTTTGTTGTCCTTGTTCAAAAGGTATATGCAATTGCATATCCAATTTAGTTTCGCGGCATTTCTCTAACACTCGAGGTATAATGATATTGGGCCAAGAACAAATCGTACTGCCCTTCGTTATACCATTTCCAGCTTATTGATGTTTTCTTTAGTGTACGGGTCCCGGGCTACACTAGCACATTGTAGGTCGTACAAGGCTTTGGTAAGCTGAGGTCTTGCGGTAGTTGAACTTACCCTAAGGTTTCTCTTGAGGAAACTTAGAGTTCTTAAATGCATACTCCTCCAAACATCTGACGTCACAATTTATTACGCGCGAGTAAGTTACCAAGCGTACAACTAGAAGTGGCCAAAGTTCAACATACCTCTTTTTAAAACAGTCTCAGGACAAAAAAACATGTTGTTAAAGACCTATTAGCCTTTGGAACAATTTAGAACCCTTTTTTAAATCAAGCCGTTCGGTTCAAGTTTTTAAATAATTTTTCCTGAAAAGCCCCATTGGGGAGGTAACAATAAAGTATGTATGTATGTTTTGTTTCTGTTGGCTTTGCTGGTTATATTATCTATGTACCTGTTCCATCTTAAGTCAAGGGTAATGGTGACACCCAGATATTTTGCCAAGTCGGCTGTGGTCAAAACATTTCTATTTAGCTTGTACTCGTGTTTTATTATCGAACAATTTGGTAATAAAAATGTAAATTCTACACCGTAAAAAGAAATACTTACTGACGTTTCGGACGTTAGTCCTTTGTCGAACGTTTGCGACTTATTTGTAGTACCTCACACTTCTCTGGGTGAAATTCCATTCTCCAGTGAAAGATAAATCAAAATAAAGTAATTGATTTCGACCGATTGCAGGTGCGAATTTGCTTACAAGCATTTTGCTTTGATCTTTAAGATACTTGAACATTTTTTTTTAACTTTTTCTAATAGCTTGGCTTCAAGATTCCGTCATCGATGCTAATAAATAACATTGCGTTACAGTGCCTACCTTAGATTTTCATTAAATCTGTCTGGTAAATGGTCTCGGATGTAAATTGCTAAGTAATAACAGGCCGCTTGGCACGGCCAAATTCCACGTTACTTTCTAGCTGCAAATTACAGGTAGAAAGACAACGATAAAAACACTGCTGGGCTGCCTGTGCCTGCGTTTGATAAAAATGCGCCTGCGATATGTTGCATCAGCAACTTTTTCTGTAAGCTAAACACGGTCGCAATGCATTGTTAGATCCAAAATGGCTGATTTTTTTTGCTTGATATAAAACAATACAATCATTTTAATTTTTTTTCGGTTTAAGGTAAAAGACACATTCTAAGAGTTTGTCGATTTAGTTTTTACAGTGCATAATGCCCTTCGAACAGGAACCACAATGTTCAGCTTGTAAAATAAAGAATTCGTACATGTGGAGGAAGGGGACAAATGGAGATATTCTGTGTAACAGCTGTCACCTAAAGCGAGTTAACTCATACCAAAGGTCACAACGGCAAAGTTCTCGTGAAAGTAAGAAATTGATTGCTAAAATTAAGGCAGGATCGCGTAAGTGGAATGGAAAATCAAGTGAAAGAAATACGAAGAGCTCGTCCAGTCGCAGTCGAAGGACAGTATTTAAGTGTAAAAGAAAAGTAAGTAGAGTAGAGTGAAGAAACTACTTCCGAATATCCTGTCTCTGTTGCACTTGAAATAATTGTGCGTATACTTTCAAGAACGGCGAATGTGCTGAAATATAATTGACAGATGCGGGGTATTCTGTTGCTAAGAAATTTCGATAATTTCACCAATACTTGGGCATAATGACGCTTTTTAGGGAATCAGCGAAGCATAGCTATACGTATTAAAAGATCACCATTGACTGCCCAAACTTCATCATCGTCAGAGTTAGATTTTGAGTTTATACTTTCAGAATCACTAGAACTAAGCATTTCTTCAGTAACTTAATACTGTAATGATTCGATTTAGCGCCCGGGGCACTGTACTTTGGACACCTTTTGGAAGGGCGCTTATTTGAGACAGGGTGCGTATTCAGGACATTTGGACCACCAAATGTCGTCCCTGAATCCTTCCTGGCCAGAACGCCCTGCAGAGCAATCGCCACAAAACTTGAAGAAGAAAATATTTGTTTGAAAGAACTATGTACTCACATGGACATAAAAGTTGAGAAACTCAGACAAAGGCTACTGTTTTTGTAATGGATTATTACGCATGTCACTTATTAAAGGAAAATGAACCACATTTGCAATTGATATGTGTACTCTGAACGCACTGTAATAATATGGTATTATCATGGTAGCTAATATTAAAATAGAGGCACTTATTAGAAGAGAAGCGCTTATTTAATAAAACTCATGCAAAGGGGGGGGGGGGGCGCTTATTTGGAAGGAGGACACTTAATCAAATCATTACGGTAATTACTTTATTTATTTACTTATTTGTTTGTTTGCTAGTAATGCTCTTTGATGTTTTTAAGGTGCTAACTTTTCTAAGATAATTAAATGCCATTGAGGGTATCCACTCCTTCCAGGATTTCATTTAAAGTCATGCAGTATCAGTGCCTTCAGTAGAATTTTTCAACAGGAGTCCCAGGGACCCCTTCATTTTTAAGTAAGGGGTCCCCAACAAAATTTAAGGGGTCCCACCAAATCAATGGAAAAATTTATCAAGTAACTGTTAACTGCAAATTTTTATTTTTTATTTATATTTTACAAGCAAATTAATTAAATACACCATAAAATGAAACAGAACTGTAGTATCAACCATGCAATTCCAAAGTTCAATATTAAAGTCACTTTCTCTGTTCAAACAAAATTTCTATTATTTAAAGTTTATTTTATAGCGTAATGTCCTGTCCATCTTCTGCATTCCTGGGATGAATTACATTTCATTTTTGCATCCCAAATTATTTTTTTGCGTTAATGAAAACCCTGAGCATTTTATTAAAGTTAAAATTAAAAGCTAAATTTACAAAAGCCTTCCCCCTTAAAATAAATTATTTCATGTACCCTCCTCATATTAAATTAACTTTCCCTAAAACTCTCGAAGTTTACTATCTTTATTGTAAACAGTTTCAAGTTGTTGGATGGGAAACTGCTTCAAAGAGTGCCTTATTTCAAATTTTATTTTTCAGAAATAGAAGGGTGCAGTAACTGAATGTAATCAATCACATTTTATATTTCATGTAATAAATCGAAGGGTCTAGTGCAAAAGTGATGTAAGTGACTTGATCAAGTTCTTATCTCTCCCTACATTATCCCTATTATGTCTTTAAAACTCTTGGGAGATTTTGGCTTTTCATACAAAGTCACTTACATTGTTTTTTGCACTTGACCCTTCAGTTACTGATAGAAATCAAGTTGCTACAAAAAATGTTTCTGTTGTTACTAACAAGTCACTGTTATTTCTTGTTAGCCTTATAAATCACCAGAAGGATTTGCCACAGTTGTAGCATCAGACAGAGTTTACCACAAGGTAAAAACTAATTTGTTTTGTAAAAAAGTTAAAAGTTTGTAACTACTTGAATGTGCAGCTACATTAAGTATAATATATATCTCAGTATATCAGTCTACTGACTGACCACTGGCCAGATTGATATTTTAATGATAAATACTGTAAGATATGTACAAGACATCATAGAGTACTTTAATTTAAAGTAATGCGTTGGTCCAGCTTCAACATTACTTGATACAAACAATATCATCAAGGGTAAAGGCTAATTCATCATCATTGTCATTGTCATGATCATCACCATCATCAACAACACCACTATCATCATCTTCATCATCATTATCATCACCACCACCATCACCATCATATTAGTTTGTTTACTGTCTCTGTTTATCATCTCTTATTGTTCTGAAGAAGGATGAATGCTTAAAATGTACATTTTGTATGTATGGTAATAATCTAATTCTTTAACCTAAAGTTAGTGTCAGTAATAAACCATGTGTTTCACTCACTTGTAGGGATATTTTTATTGTGTCCTACTCTCGTATAATATGATTCTTGTTTCATGCAGTAAATATAAAATAAATGGGATGCTGGGTTGATGTTTCTTAAGACATTGCAGTTAATAAAATGTATTGTAGAACAGTCTTCATTGTAAATTAATTAGTTGTTCTGATCTTTTTTCAATTAGTGAAATACAGGAATAGAATCTCGATTTTTGACTGTTGCTCAGCTTTATGTCAATTGAGTTGACAGACTCTGCCCAGTGTACGACTGTATTTATATCTTAGTTCTATTATTTTATACAAACCATTGGTAACCAACTTCAATTTGCCATGTTTGATACAGTTTCTATATACAGCCATTTCTTTTCACCTACATAAGATATCTAACTAAATAAACAGCAAAATATATATTATTAGAAAGATGTTACAGTTCCCTGCATTCAAAAGTAAACATCTAATCTAACTATTCATGAACTATCTGTGTCTGGAACAAAATCAAATATCCTGGTTGAATACAGTTTTTGTTGCACTGCTAAATGCAAATATTACAACTGCTGGCTGCTTTTGGTTTTGTAGCACTCAATGATAATGTTATGGGCCCCACTTGTACATATACAGTAATTAGTTTAGCAACAGCAGGAGTTCCAAGGGTGATCTGCATCTTATGAAAGATGACAAGTTTCTTGGTGTTCTAGTAATATCGAAAAACATGTTTTTTTTTCTTTGCAATATATTTTTATTAGTTTCACTGCACTTAAATTAAAATATTTTAAAGTTGTGGAACTACCATTACTCAGATTCACTTCATTTTGTTTTTTTGGTTCTGGTTTTGGTAAAGCAATTTACTGATAGAAATTTCAATTATATCATTTGCACTGTATTAAGATAAGAAAACTTACTAATTCCCTTACTCTGACGAGCCAGTAATGTTTTAATTGTCAGTCATTTTTATTTCGTGATTGTATAATTTACATTTTTATCTCTCAATATGTTGTTTCTTTAGAAACACCAATGCAGCTCACACTAGTTTAGTTCTTACCTACAGTATAGTTACAGTGTTTTTCTTTTTAATAAAACATCTTGATACTGTTTAAGGGAATACTATTTCAAGTTGGTGATGTGGTTTCCATTGAAGACATAGATGGAAGTGTATACTTTGCACAGCTCAGAGGGTTTCTCCAAGATCAATATGCTCAAAAGAGTGCTGTAATAACTTGGCTTATTCCAACTATTCCAAGTCCAAAACATTTTGATCCCTGCCTCTTCCTACCAGGTATAATTAATTTTACTTATTTTGAAAATTCAAATGTAACAGCCGAGAGTTTACATGGTCATGAAAATTTATTTTCCAGGCCTGTAAAAGTTATGGAGTTTTGGAAAAAATGGACAAAGTCATAAAAAGTCATAGAATTATATTTTTGCTTCAGCTGTTATTTTTGATGAATACAATTTTTATACAACTAACTGCAAAATGTGCCATGAAAAGCCGGGCTGTCGTCACCCACATCTTGCATTATGCTCTATGTTGTACATAATGTATCAAAAAGTTAGCTCTGTTATGGATTTTCAAGCACATTTATTTATTTTGAGATTTTTACCCTGGCTGTGCTTAATCATTTTCCACTTTCTTTCATTGTTCAGAAGGTAACATTTGCATGTAATGTTGTATTAAAGTTCAGATAGGTTATTTTTTCCAATTACTTTAAAAGCCATTATATTAATCACAGGCCTTACAAGAATTTTTGTAAATAATCATTTTGGTTGGAAAAGGAAAATCATCGCTGCATTACTTCAATGTTTTAAATATTATGGAAAATGCTGGAAAGTTATTAACATTTCATAAATCTTTTACTGTATATTATTCATGGAATCTGGGAACTTTGCATGGTGCCACGTAAATCTGACTTCACAAACTTAAAGCAAGAAATTTAGAATTTGATTAAAATAGCATAGATCAAACACAAATCAAATAGTGAAACATTTCATCAATTGTTTGAACTTGTCAAAACTTAAACGGCAGAAGAAATTTATCAAATGTTTTATCTTGTTTTATTAGAATTTCTCTGCAGGCCTTAAAGAAAAAGTTTGTAAATCCTTCCAAACATTTGCAAAGTGCGATAATTTCAAACTTTAAACGTGTATTGAAAGGTGGGAAAACTTAAAAAATCAGCTTTGAGTTTAATAAAACAATATTATCATTTTCAACAAGAAATTTAAATCACTTTTTAAATTTCTCTTATTCGCTTTAGTATTTTATTATTTCCATGATTTTCTCGAAATGATTAGTATGCAAATACTTTAAACTTTTACTCAATACTAGTCTTCATTGCCATTTTTTTTTATTTATTATATATAAACACAAATTTTTAAATCTATCAACTGGAAATGCCACAATGTCTTTTAAAGTTAACTTCAGTCTATAGTAAAAGCACAGCTTTGCATTTTTATTTGAATTTTATTTGTACAGGTCCTGAAGAAGACACTCCAAGGTCAATGGATTGTGTAGAGTTTGTGTGTCGTGCTCCTTCAGATTTATTTAAGGAACGGAGAAGAAATCCTCCATTTGTCGCTGCCAAACAACCGGATCTTAATGATTTGGCTAGTGCTGCAGAAGTGTTGTTAAACCAGCAATGAGACCATTGTAATTTGATTCAGAACTCCTCGCTGCAACACTTTGCCATTCAAGTCACTGTTTAAAAAATTTTATGATATGGTAAAACCTCGCAGCCAAGAGAAATATTGGTAGTTGCTTAACGTTAAATGTCATTTGACGGCGGAGAAAACTAAAAAAAAACAATTTACACAGAGAAAATAATTCCGAACTGCAAAATTACATACAAGCAGAGTGACACAGAAAAATACGTACATCATGCAGTGGTAGGCAAGCAAAAAAAAAGTATTTAAAAAAGAAACTTCCCCACCCCACCCCCTTCATTTTTAATGGTCCGGCACTAAAAGCCTTTGGTCAAAAAAGTAGAAGTGTGAATCTATAGCTCAGATGACAATAGGTATTTGTTTGAAACATCATTTTTTTGTGCGTTCTCCAGCTACAGTTGATTGAACGAGCTCGATTGAACTACGTGCGTCACCAACGTATTGAAGGAAATCAATAATGTTTTTTAAAAAAATAAAAAATATCAGTAAAACAAGTATCTTGTTGTAGTTACACCCAATATTAAAATGTACATTCAATATTCCCAGTGTTTTTAGGTGACGTTAGCTGAATACTGACATGTATTATAGTCACGGTAAATTATGTTAATTTGTTGGTTACTTTCAATTGCCGTTAACTTCGAAGTGTTAAAAGAAAGGAAAATATTCTACTTCGGTATTTTTTTTTTTGTCACGTGGATTTTACGATGAGGTAAAAACTAAATAAATGCATTCAAACTGTTGTCTTTACCAAGAGAAGTATTGCTAGATCTTCTTACATTTTCTTGATTCAACTCAAGTTCTAGAATTTTGCATTAGTGGCCAGTATGCATTCAGGTAATTCGGTTTTATAACATGAATGGATCTTTTATATGTAATACTAGCCTAACTGGTCCCGGTATTTGCAGATTGAAAAATAATTTATTGAAAATCATGCAGCATTGTTACAGTTTATACCTTCATAGATTACTAGAAGTAGTCATGGATTGAAGTGAGTTCGATCGGAATGCGTTGACAACGTTCAAGAGACAAATAATAATAATAATAATGTTAATAATAATTATAGTCGTAGTAGTAATAATCATAATAACAACAACAATAATAATGTAATAATAATAATAATGCAACATCTACATAGCGCTTATCTTTAGACTTTTAGGCGCTTTACAAATAAATACAGGTTTTAACCGTTAGCGGGTCTTAGAAACTCCGCTGAGCGGCTCACATGTACTTAGTACTGAAATTTTGTTTCTGCTATTTTAGAATAAACTTAACTTTTACACCGACGAAAAACTTGTAAGTTTAAAGCTGGTTTGTTTCTACTCAAAGATATCTGGGACTGCCAGTGTATATTCGAGATTTACTGTCGACTCAACAGTAAACAGTTGTCTTACCATAAAGAAATCATTATCTCCGTTTATACTGGAAGAGGATCTAATTCAATTCCCGGTCGGAAAACCACTCAGAGTCTTAGATTAATTGACTAGATGGTGCTGCCATCGTTCGATAATATCGTTAAATGGCTTGGCCTCGGCTGTATTTATGTGTGTGTGTCTGTCCTACGAAAGATCTTCGTTCACCTTAGGGCCGGTATAGTAATGTTGATATTTCTATTTAGTAGACGTTTGCCTAGGAAATGAATTGACATCAATTTCTGTTTTAGTAATATTGGCTCGTTAACTGCTAGGTGAGCGGTTTTTTGCGAGTTCATGCCCTGTATTCACTCTTCTCAGATCAATTTTGATGTGCGCGAGTGTGCATGTATCGTGTGTCTCAAATGACAAGCACTGTATTACAGCCTTGATCCTATCATATTAGTCCACTACAGACCCATTAAAACAATGAAAATAGCAAGACTAGTACGACATTAGA
>JAOBRB020703299.1:0-16887 GCA_027575285.2 Zoanthus pulchellus | reverse complement strand
TATTTATTTATTTGTTTAATAATGATAATAAATATGAATTTATAAAAGCGCAAATTATCATGCATAAAATGTTTAAATGCGCTATTTACAATTAAGAATAAACATGAAAGCTTCAGAGTTGTATCTAACTATAAACCAAATGCTTTGCGGAAAATAAATTTTTTCAATTTAGTTTTACAACAGTTATGAGATGAAGAGTTTTGATATCAATGGGTAGAGAGTCCGAGAGTTGAGGTGCAGTAGCGGTGAACGATATTAATCCAAGTGTAGAGAGGAACCTTTTTGGGAGGAACAGCAAGTCTGAGTTCGGAGCTGGACCTTAAGTCAATTCTAACAGATTCATTTTGCGGAATATGAGTATTGCAGTTTTGTACGTTAATGTCAAGCTTGTTTTGCAAAAGGTTTTGTTAAATGTTTCCAAACGCTTGACATGGTTCTGGTTACTTCGGTTGATTTGTTTATTTTATTGTATTTTCATTGCACAGATAAGAAAGTCGCTTAACACCAATGAGCAATCAAGCTTTCCATTCTGCAACACGTCCTTAGAAACAAGTAATCAAACAATGTATGGAAACTTCGCCAAAGAAGAGGTAGCAAATAATGGTTAAATATTTTTCTTTAAGAATATTATTACTGACATTCTTTTTTTTAAGAATATTGTTTTCGTACCGAGGCTGAATTTGTGGAAATTCTAATTTTTCGGCCGACTTTAAAATGGAAATATTCTTGTAATAATATGATAATGTTCTTATCATAAAAATATTCGTATAATTCTTTCTTAAAAGTACTAACTAATTCAATATTTCTAATACTGACAGGCAATTTATTATACAAAACAGTTCCACTATATGGGAGTCCTGTTCTAGTTAAATTCAAAGTGTAATTTGGAATACTTAAGTTGTTCTTTAAGGTATTTCTAATGACTCTTCCTGAAACAGATTACAGCAAATTAAACATTCTATACCTATGTAGTCAGGCACAAGACCATAGATAGCTTTATATGTCATTACAGTTATTCTGTATTCTACTCTATAGTTGATAGGAAGTAACCAAAATTCTTTAAAAAGAGGGCATGATGGTGTATCTCTAGTTTAACTGAGATTGATAAGTTAGCTTTTTGAGTTTCATGTAAAGACACAATAAACATCCGGGTTGGGAGAAACTCTCCCATCTTTGCAGCATTTTTGGGTGTTATCGTGGTATCTGAGTCTTATTTATGATTTTTTTGTAGCATTGCGAATGTTTTCTCATTTCGTAAAACAAAAACTTGTTTTGTTTTATCTTTAGACTCCTGACCGTGAAACTGGCAGTGTTATGATAGGATGCACCCCAGAAGATGAATCTTGGGTTCATTTCTCACAAAATCCAGATGGTCACGAAGAAAATGTTCTTCCAGCTACCCGCCTCCTCACCTTTGCGTGGCACACAGCACTTGGAATGGTCAGTCCGTTTGCTTATTCATCTGGAAACGTTTTTCAAGCAGTTTTTTTACTTACAAACTACCAATAGACCCTCATTTTTACAATATCCTCCTTCTCCTCCCCCTACTCGTCTATCCTCTCCCTCCCTCCCTTCATCTCTTCTCCTCCCCCCCCTTTTCTTTCCCTTCAGTCTTCTTTCTCCTCCCCTATCTCCTCCTTCCACTACTTCTTTAACCCCTCCTTCTCCTCCGACCTTCTCCTCTCCCACTTCCCTCTCCTCCTCCTTCTTTTCCTCAATGCCTATCCTTTTTCACATCTCCTCCTCCTCCAACCTCCTTGCCTCCATCCTTTTCATACCTCCTTGGTTTACTATTTTTGGAACTAGTAACGATCATATAAAAATTGTTTTGGCAGGTTTTTTAATGAAATTTCTCTTTAAATGAATATAGCTCAAGCTCGTTTATTATTTACCAAGAGTGCAATAACTGTTGCAGGAGTATTTATCAAACAAGGGTTTTGTCCATCGAGATCTTGCAGCTCGTAATGTTCTCATCGATGAACACGGTGTTGCCAAGGTTGCCGACTTTGGCTTGTCTCGTTACGTGTACGAAGAGAAATTCTACCACAGCCAGCAACAGCGAAAACTGCCCATAAAGTGGATGTCACCTGAAGCTATCTATGATCAGTTATTCACAACAAAAAGTGATGTGTAAGTCGAAAGTACTTCAAATTGTAATTAACATTTATGCGCCGAAGTGGAAGTGAATAGTGGTTATTTATATTATTTATATCCACCACTTTCGCTGACACCGAGGTAAATAATTGATTTAATATATACCACAAAAGCTGTCAGAATAACTAGAGGACCAAAGAGTAACTTTTGCTCGTAACATTTTGATGCTCGAAGGTGAATAGTATAGTTGGCTAGTCACCTCTGAGCTAGCCAATTAGTGGGCCTAAAAATTGCTATTTACTTTTAAGTGTTACATATTGATGACTGAGTTCTTTTCATTTTTAAAAAATATGGATATGGTGTAAATCGTATGGTGCAAGATTCTATACTGAAAGTTTTGTAATTCATTATTGAAAGTTGTTTTAAAATTAAGGTCGTAAGAATGAATGCGGCCAGTCAAACGTTGTTTCAGGAAACATATATTCCCATTTTGATATACTTCTAGTTGGTGAGGAAGGAATTTGCTTTGCAAGAAAGAGGTATACCAGTTTTGAAACCATTTTTTTTCAAGAAAAAAAATTTTAAACTAGCAGTTACAACACTGTGATCTTTTAAGTTAATTTTGATTTTGATTGAGATTAAAAAAGAAGAAAAGTCTCCGATCATCCGTAAGGTTTGATATTTTACATATTTATTGCTCGTGCCCAAGGGGTACGCAGCTCCCTTTGATCTTGCCGCTTTTTCCGTCACGATGATATACCCCGAGTTGAAAAACTGTCAATCAAAAACGGTTCGTGCCGCTAATGCGTAATAATCTCAAAATTCAAATTCCATTCATCCAACGATTGCCGTATTGAATATGATATGACGAAAACGGACTAGGATTCTCTCTTTATAGAAATTGTCATGTCTAAACAGCGCTACCTAATGCTAATTATCCTGATACGAATGTATTATGGCGATGAATTCGATCCATTGAAGCTTTGGGCATGATATTGAGGGAGCAGCTAATTATTTTAGTTATCGTGGAACGTTAAAAGAAATCAAGTCTTTATTTCCAGTACCGTAATAGTCGCAGGACTCAAACTTCACGTATTGTACAAAAGCTTGGAAGATTGTTGTATTTTGCCTTACGGGAATAAAAAATTTACCGTGAGCTATTTGTTATCACACGTGTTTTGTTGTCGGAGAGCTGCCAAATGTTGCAAAAAGTGGTCTTCAAACTCCTATCGCCGCTTTCTTACGATGGCGATATCTAATATGAATTGCCTTTATTTTTTTCTGCTAATATGCATATTCTTTAATTCAACTTGTAAATGGCTAGATTACTTTGTCGATAAAATTTTGCAATATATTTATGAACCTCTTGTTTTCAAGCAAAAGCTTAGTATATGTTACTTTTTTACAAAGCAAATGTAAAACATACTTTTTATAGTTTAATTCTTTCATAAAGTAAAGTTTTGATTGAAAAACCAGAATCAAACAAAATAATTACAGACTTTGTTAAATTCAGTTTATTGTGCAAATTTAAAAGCGAACTATCAACTTCCCGGGAATTAAAATCAAGATGCTTTCAAACTGAACATGAAAAAGATCTTAAGCGTACCGTTTACAAACTGACATTTTTCACAGTTTTTTCAGAACTGATGAAGATTATATCATAGGAAATAGTTCTTGATTTTTTATAAACTTCTTATTGACAATGACTGTGATATGAAAGATCTTCTCGCCATATTGGATCTTGAATTTTTAATAAGCAGGCATGATTTGATTGACAGCTCACAAGCTGAGCAGTAGTCATAGTGACTCGGGTCCAGGCCCTATTGCGATCCCCCCCCATCCCTGCTCGTGCCATATTGTTTATAGTAAAACAATTCAAGAATGGGTATTCCTTTAATGTCAGGGTTATTTCTGTATTGGAAATAGCTAGCAGCTCAATGCAAATAATGAACAGTTTTAACTGTTTAACGTTTTAACTTTTTAAGCTTTAAAAAGGGTAAGTGAGCAACCTTAGCGAACACCTCTGCTTACATGAAAGAACGAAAAAGAATAATCTTTATTGAGTGTTTTTTGTATAAATGCCCATTCAATCGAATGAAGCGCTTTCTAAAAATCTGCAAGACATAGAAGACTTGGTATTTCATGTCTTGCTTGTGGTCTATAAAATCGAGGAGTAGTGTTATTTGGGCAACACTCGAAAAACTTCTCTTCCTTTTCGAAGTGCACGGTATCTTAAAATCAGTTTTAAACAACTTTTCTCTGACTATTCATCTTCTGTGATACATTTCATATTCGTGAATAATCTTAAATCATAACAAGCTAAAGTTAATAGGAATCAACTTAATGCAATTCAGTCAGAAAAAAATCCTAATTTTTGTGAACTCAGCCCTGACTTCTATACTTGCCCACCAATTCAGTTATTAAAGTATTTGACATGGATTGTTTTTTCTTTGAAATATTTTCAACTTTAATCTATTTTTGATTCTAAACTGAAGTTATTTGCTGCCAGAAATCGTTTCTCGTTGTTTTATTACGTGTTGAAAATGCTGATTTTTGCCTAAAAAATGTCCGCCATCCGCGTGGCCAAACCACCATCTGTGATGTCATATTGCTTGCAACTTTTCTCTCAAGAAAAAAATTAAAGAAATTATTGCTGGCGGGAGCGCCGAGCAAAAAAAAACAAAATACCAGCTATACCTATGACATAAAAATGCAAGTTGAAAACAATGTGAGGTCATACCCAGAACCCAGACTCCGGACAAAGATTTACTTCAAAATTATGTTTTCAAGACGCAAAAAACCGTGGTTAATTTTTTTGTCTTTTACAAGTATTAAATATGAGAAAACGTCGAAAAAAAAATCCGTATCATATGTACTTTAACCCTATATTTTATAGCCCGGGCTTTTTGAGCACTCTCAACCCGGGGGGAAGGGGGGGCTCAAACAGCCCCTTTCCCACCATGAAACATTTTCCTAATTGAGGTACGAGGTTAAAAATTGGCAGAACTGTTAAACATGGAATGACCTAATGTTAAATCATGTTGTTAAAAACTAATTAGCTATGATCCCATCTTACCATCGTAATTTTATTAAATGCGTATTTTATTTGCTTCTTCATCAGAGTTCATGTTGCGTATTATTTTTAGCAAAAAGAGTTTATGTATATTAATACTTCTAACTAACAAGTCCAATAGTCCTTTATTTTCAATAAATAATAGATATCAATTATCATTCTTTTACTTTGTTTTATGCTTTCCTAAATTTAGAGATTACAAAAAATGTTTGGTATATTTTACGTGTAATACTTCCACAAGTGTAAGCTAATGATTAGATGTGTTATTTAGACCTATTTTGACATAAAGCTTTCATAAAAAAAATTGATTGAGATAAGATATGGTGTAATCAAGATGACGTCATAATAAATATAGAAGTGTCCTTATTTTATGTTTTGACAAAATTTATTAAAACGTTTATAAAATGCGCACATTATGTTTAAACTATAATGTCTTAAAATATTTCATAAGTTGTTTTATAGAATTATAAAAAATAGAAAAAGTGTTCTTCAAAAACATGGTTACTATGGCAACAAATTAGCGAGTTTGCCAACAAAATATAGCTGAATTCGAAAATGTTGGCAGTAAAATTCTACGCAAAGCCATGAAATCTTAACGTTCTTCATTGTTATGCATAAAAATGCCCCCATCCGGGCTAGCTTCATAAAAGTTGCTGTACTAGTTTACGAACCTAAACCCGCACTTTTTACTTTCAAACTGCTCCGAACGATCGCGAATTAGGGGGCCGTGACAAATTATATTTTTTTCAGGAACAAACTCACTTTCTAACGATCTTCTTCCGTATTTTCAGGTGGTCTTTTGGGATTTTATTGTGGGAGATAGCAACGATAGGTTTGTTAAACTAATATCAATTATGTTTTGTTATGTCTACTTAACAATTAGACCTCATGGTTGAATAGACTTCAAGTCAATAGTCTATGAGGCCGTTATAGGCCAATTGGGCTATTAAACCGTGATGTCCACGAGGCCGTTATAGGTTGATTGGGCTATTGAAACTTGTTGTAAATGAGGCCGTTATAGGTTGATTGGGCTATTAAAACTTGTTGCCCATTAGGCCGTTATGGTCTGATAGGGCTATTAAAACTTGTTGCCCATAAGGCCGTTATAGGCTGATTGGGCTATTAAAACTTGTTGCCCATTAGGCCGTTATAGGCTGATTGGGCTATTAAAACTTGTTGTCCATGAGGCCGTTATAGGCTGATTGGGCTATTAAAACTTGTTGTCCTTGAGGCCGTTATAGGCTGAATGGGCTATTAAAACTTGTTGTCCATTAGGCCGTTGTAGGCTGATAGGGCTATTCAAACTTGTTGTCCATAAGGTTGAGAGGTCTAATTGTCTTAGTATAAACCTACTAATCGGTAAGAAAAAGATGTATAAATTAAATCATTACCAATGAGCCATACAGAAAAATTCACTCAAAAAGTTATTTTAGAAGAAAGCTTCCCTACTCAGCTCCCCCCACCCTCCTCCTTTCCCTTCCTTTCACAGTTTTTAATTGTTCGACTATAAGCAGGCCTTGCCTGATCACCTTTTAATGCTACTCCGTTACTTAATTTTTGATTGGCCAATCGCTGCACGCTCGTTCGTAATATATTGTTTTTCGAAAATAAAATTCATATCTTCGTACCACCGTGTAATATCCTCTATGTATGATACTTAAACTATTGAGGAGTTGAATAGCATTAATACACGGTGATCTGTGATCTGCCCCAGACATACAAACAGCAGTTTTCCAGAAACCATCTTCACGCTTACTCTTTCGAAGGCTACAATCTTGGACAAAATAGTTGAAACACTTGATTGTAAATTAACGCGCCTCCCTCTCCCACTCCGTGCAATGTTGTTTCAACAGTTGCTGTTTAAACTAACATTATAATGGAGGAAGGTGGAGAGACGGGTAATCACTACACGTGGACACCAACTGTTCCTACTAACTTTGACCAGGATTGTGGCAGCCAACAGAATTGCTCAAAAAAACAGTGCCTTTTTCTAAAGTTCCCTGTTGCTTTTTTCTATATCTTTTTTGGAAGGAGATATTAGATGAAGAGGTTCTTTGAGGGAGCAAAGCGTAGTGCATTCCCAAACAATCTCCTGTAAGCACAGTTGTTGTATGTTTTTATTAAGTTCTGTATGTTTCCAAACTACCTTAGCAATTTTTGATAAGCTTCCACGACACAGTTTCTTCTCGATGGATACAAAGTCTTCATCAAGAGTATTAACCTTAGTTTGTTCTACTCAGCCAGTCGATTTTTACTTGCACAGTTGTTTTTGCTTTTCAACTTCATGAACCGCCGTAACTTTATGTAGTCTTAAAGGTGAAGACAATTTTTAACTTTCAGATAGTTTATTTGGAGTTGAAGTAGCTTTTGGATATGGAATGTTACCTTCCCCAGACAGAGCAATTTGTTTACAGAGAGAAGAATTGTTTTTGAATAGATTTCTTGCACAAAGTTTTTTGATTTTTTTTATCTATTCACTTTCGAGTTCAATTGTATGACGCAAATTGTTGTTAATTTCTTCTAGTTTTTTATTGCAAGTGTTTTCCGATTTTTGAACTCCACTGAATAATCTTTACAAATATGCAACGAGTTTATATTAAATTAGCTATCAATGTTTTATATCTCGTTTTTTGCGTTGAATGATTTTCTCTCGACAAGATATATATCTCGTTTTCGTTCAAGGATAATGCGTCATAAAACGCTCATTTTCCGTCAGCTAAAGGAGGCCACACATTATAGGCGAAAACAGCACAGCGCTAAAGCCGCCGCGAAAAATCCGCCAGGTGTGCGGAGTATGGTAAAAAGCGGACTTTTTAAACGAAGCTTTCGCCTAATGTGCGGAGACTAAGCAGACTTAGCGCAGGCGCCAATAACCTTATGTTGTAACTACGCATGCGTAAATCGATAATGAATAACAAAATGACGCCGTCTGTGGAGGTTGTTGGCTAATTTTTACGATAACAGCGCTCAGTGTGCGGGAAGCAACCACATAATCTGAATATGCTTAAATTCCTCTCGGCGGAAGTCTCGCCGCACTGGTTTCGTCTATTGTGCGGCCTGCTTACAAACCTAACCTCGACTAACACTTGATTTACCTGCCAAATGCAAGGCGCAAACTTTCAGCCAATAAGAATTCTTCCCCGACAATCCGTGGAAAACACGTGACTAAGAACAAGATTAACGGCGCCAAAAGACAGACGTCTCCTATTTTGAAAGGAAAGGAAAGCGGCTGTACACATGCTAAGTATTGTTGAAAACAACATAAATGTGCAACTGAACAATTGAATCTGATTATTTTGTTTCATTTGGGTCAATAGTGGTAGATATAATACAATAATAAACTGTGGTTCTGAGATTTCAGTTATTGTGGGCATTTTCATTGTGGACGTAAATTTCAACGTACCAAATCATTTTCACATTTTTCAGCCTCAGTCTCAGCTTGTTTTCAAATTGTTTTGAATTTTTGGCCAGTCTGATCCTGGTTTGGTTCTTAGAAAGTTGTCCTTATAAAAACAAAAACAAGCAATATCCCAAACTCAGAACGCACGAGGATCAACCTTTTTTTTAAAGAAATATCTATCTTGTGGAATAACTGATTTTAACATAGTCGTATGTTTTTAAAGAAATAGGTACTTGTATCAAGATTAATCAATTTGTGCTGAGCAAACGCTCTTGTATTTACTAACCAGCGTAATTAAACAATACTGGCGGATACGCTTTAAATTTCTAAACAAAAATTTATCCTTATTCCTTTCCAGGAGGAACCCCTTATCCCGGGATTGACAACTACAAGCTGTTGAGACTTCTAAAGAGTGGATACAGAATGGAAAAACCGGATATTTGTTCTGATGAAATGTAAGAATTATGAAAATGATAAAATACTCAATTTAATGTCAAATGCGAAGTGGAGCGAGTGGTTTCCCATTTGACGTAATGTTTTACAGTCTGTCGAGAGCACACAATTCTTGGCGTTAATTGTGAATTTGTTGTCTCAATCTTGGAAGTCGTAGATGGGAAAAGCATGCACGACTGATGACCGCTGCTTCACGGTGACTCCTCAGTGCAATAAAAGCTAACGTAAATCCTTTTACGAGACTTGTGGACCATGGGGCCGGCGCTTATATCTGGTTTCTGTAGTATTAAGTGGATAAGAGTCCTTGACTTCCCTTGAACGGAAGAATGGAAAAGTAAGAATGGAAAACTGAGTTGGCTTAGGAAGAAAAGAACACTACACAAATATTGGAATCTCAGCCAACTGCCGGGATCGAACTGGGGCTGCAAAGCTGAGATCTGATAGGCATACATATTTCTAATGGATCTAAATGAGCAGATGACGAAAAGGTCTGTGGCTAATACTAGAGAGAAACAGTGCTACACCAGGAAGTGTTTTCCTTTCATGGCGTAAGAGGGAAAACGTCTGTGGCTAGGTTATTACTTTACATTAACCAAACTTTTAAGCTGCTGCAAACCGCACAAAGGCTTTTTAAAAGACACCAAATAAGGCAAACAATGTTTATTATTGTATAATGATGTAAATAGCAATAGACTGCAACAGTTGAGACTTTCTAATCACTGTGTCATTGTTGGCCATGTGTGGGTTCCATACTTGTGTTTGTGTAGGATCAGCTTGGAAACAGAAGCTTGCTTCAAAAAACAATTCATTAAACAAATTATTACGCAACAAGACCTTTACTATTGTGAGATAACGTACCGAGGTTTTGATTTTTTTTAAAGTATTCTGTTTTTGACAACAAACAAATTAGTTTTCTTCTTATTTTTCTTTTTCTGTTTAGGTACAGCATGATGAGTGAATGCTGGCACGAGGAACCTGACAAACGGCCGAGTTTCTCTCATTTATGTAAGGAGCTGGAAAACAAGATCTTGCGAGAACGATCCTACTTAGACCTTCAGAACTTCGACGAAACAGAGCTGTGTTACCAAGTACCTTCCTTTAACAGCGCAGACAGTGGTAGTTTGGAAGAGAATATTGTGAAGACCGGGACCGAGCAACTTGCTTAAGATTATCGTCGTAGGAATACAACAAAGAGAATTGTAAAATCTCAACGCATATGAGCGGAGAAACAAACTCTGCATTTAGAGTAGATTTGAGATCGGTTAATGAATCAGATTCAACTTATTTGTAGCAAATTAACAGCTGGTTTGTTATCGACTTTTCACGCTGCATGACCGTTATATGTCGTACAATATTCCCAGCCTGTTAGAGCTAGAGGGATTGGCAATATTTACTATGTTATTTTACTTTTTTTTTAGTTTTTAAATTCAGCTTTATGAATTTATGTATTTTTCATCTGTTTATGTTATCTTATCTTAGTGATACAAGAAGCCTTTTATATAAGACTAGTAATAATAAAAGATTATGGAATGCATTCGAGTGAACGAAAGGAACACGAGAATTGAAGTTTCGAGTTTGTATGTGGTAATTAGTTCAACTTGAGATCGCCTCAACGCCACACCCTTTCCCGCAAGAATCGCACGTGCTTCGTGATGATTACGTCATACGCCCCTGAAAAAATCTGCGAGGTATGCCAAATTTGCGATTTCACGACCGTATCAAAGCTAAATATTTCTGGATTAGGATGGCGTTCTCGTTCCTCGAACGCAAAAACACAAGCCAACTCTTAACTCGTGAGAAGAAACAGCAAATTTGCAAACCTATTGTTTTAGTTTTTCTTTGTTACATATCTATGTGCTCATCTTTTATTTATTATCCATGCCTTTCTCTTTTCCCTCCTATTCATTTTATACATTATATCTTATAACGCGAATATTCTTTCTTCAGTCCCTGACGATGCCGTGGCCCGGCGAAAGCTAGGACAGATTTACAAACATTTTAAAATCAGTAGTTTTAGGCGTCAGTAGAATTTTAAATCGAAATTTTAAAGGTTTCTACTTTTCATCTAAATTATAAAACAAAGATAAGCTGTAATAAAGACTAGAAGCTCCAGCACGCCAAATGATTATTTTACTATTAATGGAGAAACTCAGTAAGGTAAAAGGAGAAAAGATATGTTGAAGCTATCTAATATTGACTACAAGAAACATCAAACGAGAGAACGAGCGTGAAAATGAAACGCTATAATATATAAGCGAAAAGAAAAACCTCACTCTTAACTTGGGCACCGAGCGGTTTTTTTGAAATATTAATATTTAAGATATAAAACATCTATTTTCTATTTTTTTCCGAATATTTACATGGCCTAACAAAACAAACAATTACGATTAATGATCATTTTTTGGGCATTTACATTTTCATTTCCGGTTGGTAGAAATTTAACTCGTGCTAGGCCGTACGTGGTTATAACGGTTTTGACGCGCACAGTGTGATTTTGCCACACGTTAACTTGAAACCGACCACTCAGATGCAATTGAATTTATGGCTGACTTTACATGTCTTAACACAAGAAACTTCCGAGTTTGATTTGACAGATCAAAAGAAAAACTACTATTTTCTAGTTGTGAAATTGGAAAAAAAGGGGACGTGTTTTTTTGCGTGAAATGAGAGATGTTTAAGAATCATTCGGCTCGTAGGATTGGCGGATATTTCCATTCCTTCCTTCTAAATACTTGTGAGAAAAGAACGCAATGAAAAATCAACTAAAACGCCTGAAATGGCGCTACAAGAGAATGCTAGTTACACAACAAATACAACCAGTAAGTTCTGAGCTTATTTCTTTATTATATAAATATTTAGGATTTTTTTTAATTCTCTGCTTATAATTTTATCCACACAAACTGAGTTTGGGCCTCTTATGAAAAAATTAAGGCCCTGTTACAAATTTTCTCACCATACCGTACGATCACGTACCAGTATGCTGTAACAACTTGGGGTAATACTTATGTAACTACCCTTAAATCTCTTATTACTCTCCAAAAGAAAGCAATTCAACTAATCAGTTTCTCTGAGTTTAGAGCACATACTAGCCCACTCTTTAGTTGCCTGGAGATTCTAAAACTATCTGACTTAATATTTTTAAACAATGCTTAGTTGATGTATGACTTTTATGAGATCATTTTACCACCTGCCTTTCACAACTTCTTTACACCAGTATCTAGTGTACACAAATACAATACTAGATTAGCCTCTAAAGATTCATATTACATTTCAAAAATAAGAACCAATTATGGTAAATTCAATATTCGTTATGTAGCTGCTAAAGTCTGGGACTCTATTGATGAAACTTTCAAATATAAACGACGCAGTCAATTGAAAAAATTAATAATGAATAATATTTTGAATACTTACCTGGATATTTGATGCTCTTTGCTTTTGTTTACTTATGTCCAGCCTAATTTTATTTGTAATTGTGTTATATTTTGTTGTATTATTGTAGTTGATACTTATAGTGTCCTTTTTTTATTATTCTTGTTTGATTCTCACCTGCCTGTCATCTTTCATCTGTATATCAGATAACAAATCTTAATACTTAAACAATCTGACTACAGCTACTTAACTCGATTAGCATTTGCTATTTTTAAGTAGCTGTGATCCTCACTTAACTGTTTTTGATAAAAACCTTACCTTGTACTACCATGTATATATTGTAACACTATGAGGACACAAATAAATGTATTGTTGTTGTTGTTTGTTTTCACGACCTTAGTGGTGGTACGGCTTGCGTACTCCTGCAACCCCAAGAGCTATATCTGCTGGAGTTCTAGAACCCTTTTTAGGGTCACCCATGCTGAGAAGGTTGAAGGATAGGAACCAGACAAAGAGTGATCCTCCTGGTTGGGCGTTGGTCAGGGGGCTGATAACCCACTACTTTAAAACATTAATATTACCGAAACCAGAAGCAGAGAGAATTCATTAAATCTCGGATGTCCAGTGACTACTCATCTGAACAACAGAGAGCCCATGACGCCGGAGGGACAAAGCCGAAAGGATTCCCTCAGGGTTGAACAGTCAACTAGTACACCCGAAGAAGATCACCAAGATTGGTAACTAGAATGGGCGAACTCTATATCAAAGTGGAAATATTGCGCTGGCAAAGAGAGACATAGATGTGATGGGCCTATGTGAAACCCATTGGACTGGTCAAGGAAAAAAACAACTTCAAAGTGGAAGAGATGATAACACTCAATCGAAGAGGTGTAGGTATCTTGATGTCTGAAAGTGCGACAAAAGCCCTTATGGACTGGAGCCCTGTTAGTGAACGGATCATCAAAGCAAGATTCTACTCAGTACACATCGAGATGACAATAGTTCACGTATAGGCACCTACAGAAGATGCAGATGAGCAAGAGAAAGACGAGTTCTACATGAGACTGCAGGATGTGTTAGATAATTGCAAAACTCATGACATGCTAATAATAACTGGCAATATGAATGCAAAAGCTGGTGACAACAACGAGCGCTATGAGAGAGTGATGGGAAACCACGGGTCAGGACAACGGAAAGATAACGGAAAAAGGCTATGCACACTAAGCGATATAAACAGTCTTGTGATAACTGAGACATTATTCCCCCACAAAGAAATTCATAAGGCCATCTGGGTATCACCGAAAAGAAAAACGAGAAACCAAATAGATCACATCCTCGTCAACAGAAAATTTAGAAATTCGCTGAGGGATACCGGAGTATTAAGATCAGCAGATATCGGAAGTGACCATTATCTAGTGTGTATGAAAGTCAAGCTAAGTCTTAGAAACCAGTCAAACGACGTAGGTAAAACAAAGATAAAGTACGACAATGAGAAACTCAGAGAGGAAGGTATAGCAAAAACATTTAGCATTGCGTTGAAGATTAGATATCAAGCGTTAGAAAAATAAGAGTTAGAATATCCAAGCGAAGATGGAGTAGAAAGTGAATTCCGAATGATCGAAAAATAATACACAGAGACAGCAAAAACAGTACTGGGAACCGCGGAGGAAAAAAAACCATGGATCAGCAAAAAATCCTGGAAACTCACTAGTGAGAGAAAGATGCCCACAAGAAGATCTTGGGAACCCACTCAGGATCAGGAAGAAGCTTAGAAAGGAGTATGCTGACAAAAAGAAGGAGGTATAAGGTCAAGCTTAAGATGTGATAAAAGAAAATGGATTGACAATATCGCAAAAGAGGCGGAAGAAGCCGCCTGTAGTCAACAAATGAGAACTCTATATAGATTAACAAAGACACTGTGTAGTGAGAAAGCAAGAAAAACCTTTGCCGTCCTTGATAAAAATGACACCTACTTGAATAGTAAGGAAGAGACCATGGCTAGATGGACCGAACACTTTGAAGAAGTACTAGATCGCGAGGAGAACCACCCAATCCAAAAACAGTAGAAGACGAGAACGGATTTGATTTTTCTGATGTAATAAATGAAATAGGAACGGAAGAACCAACAAGTGAAGAAGTAAAGTTAGCAATAAAAGCTCTAAAAAAAGGAAAAACACCGGGCATTGACTCGATTACTGCTGAAATGTTGAAAGCAGGTGAAGAATTTTTGGTTGACAAAATCCACCAGGCTTTGCAAAACGTATGGAGAAAAAAGAAGATTCCATACAAGTTGAAACAGGGAATTATCATCAAATTACCGAAGAATGGAAACCTCAAAGATTGCAAGAACTTTAGAGTGATAACCCTAATGTCAGTTGTGGGGAAGCTACTTGGTACGATAACTATTGAAAGCTTGCGGAATGGCGAAGACAAGAGATTGAGTAATGAACAAGCAGTTAAGATATAGGAGAGGAAGAAGCACGAACGACAGAGCAAGTATTTGTGTTAAGGAACATTCCGTCGTGCAAGTAAATGAATGGCAAGCGACATTTTAATTTATATAGGATTTGTGGATTTTGAGAAAGTTTTTGACTCAATTCATCGGAAAAGTTTAGCCCAGCTAGACTTTTAAAACTAGCAATATCATTTATATCACTACCCCTAGCTGAAATGTTTAATCAGTCCATTCTTACTGGAATTTATCCAGCAAAATTCAAACTAGCTAAAGTAGTTCCATTATTTAAAGACGATGGCGATACTTTGCCTGAAAACTACAAACCTATTTAACTTCTATCTATTTGTAATCGAATATTTGAAAAATTATACATTCTCGACTTACCAAATTTATAAATAAGAATAATATAATCTATAATCTCCAATATGGCTTCCGTAGTAAACATAGTACACAACATGCAATACTAGATATTGTTAACAATATTCATAACTGTATGGACAGTGGGAAGTATACATGTGGTATTTTCATTGACCTTAAAAAGGCATTCGACACTGTCAACCACAGCATTCTTTTAGCTAAACTTGAAAATTATGGTATAAGTGGTTAATAAATATTTCGTTTAAATCGTATCTAACATATCGTCAGCAGTCAATTGAAAATGATAACCATATATCTAAGAAAGAGAAAACTCTTTGTGCGGTACTCCAGAGCTCAATTCTTGGGCCCCTCTTATTCCTTTTATAAACGACATTTATAAATGCTCTTCGGAATACACTTTTTATTTGTTTGCAGACGATTTAAGTATAATTTAGGCAAATAATAACTTGCGTACCCTTGAATCAACAGTTAATTCAGAGCTTAACAAAGTTAGGGAGTGGCTGAAAGCTAATAAGCTGACATTAAATATAAAAAAATCTAACTACGTAATTTTTCGTCCTCGTCAAAAAACTATGCCTTTTGTTCTTCAAGTCAAAATTTTTAACCCTATGTCGAACACCCTGACAAGCCTTTAAATAAAAGACTTTGTCAAATATCTCGGAATAATGATTGATTCAGAACTCTCGTGGAAGAATCACGTTGATTTTATCTGTCATAAAATTAGTAAATCGATTGGAATTATTGCTGAACTGAGACATTATATCCCACGTCAATTTTTGCTTAGTATCTATCATACTTTAATTACTCCTTACTTAACTAATGGTATATCTGCATGGGGCTATTGTGCGAAAACCTATTTACATCGATTAGTAATCTTACAAAAACGTGCATTGCGCTTACTTTTCTTTTGCTGGTCTCGAGAACATGAAATTCCTCTATTTATTAAATCTAATTGTCTTCCAACTGATCATTTTTATTTTTCCAGCAACTATGTTATTTGATGTATGATATCCACACACAAGTTGCTCCAATAAACCTTATTAATCAATTTACCAAAATAAGAACAATGCATAACTATAACACGAGAGCGTCCTCAATATTCATACAAATGAATGTTTTACCGTAAAAACTTCGAGAACAAAAACAATGAAAAAATATTTTACAAGAATTGACGTTTCAATCTGGAATTCGATCCCACTATCACTAAAATCACTAGGCAAATAAACATATCAAAGTAATATTAAAAGACTACTCCTTGATTTTTTAAATTGTGAAGATGACTATATTGAAGTCTCCAAGCTGATTAAACATTTTGCTACCTTAATATAGCCTGTATTATACAGTTATTACTTTCAAGTTTCTCTTTACTTTCTATTTTTTTTTCGTGTGTGCGAGTGTAATTTATTTTAATTAGTTGTATTACAGTAGCGGGGGCAAGAAATTTTCTTACTATGTATCTTTATTACTATCAATAAAGTTCAGTTCAGTTCAAGTTCAGTTCAGAATAGTTGGTGGATAATATAATGAGAAGATATGGAGTCCCAGAGAAAATCATCAGGATAGTAAGACTATTTTATGAAGGATTTCTATGTGCAGTAGAAGATCAAGGTGAAAAAGGAAAGTGGTTCGATGTTAAAACAGGAGTGAAGCAAGGATGCAATATGT
>JAOBRB020703188.1:4641-14941 GCA_027575285.2 Zoanthus pulchellus | reverse complement strand
CCTGCAGGATTATGCGTTTCGAGGAAGAATAATCAGTTTCGCGTTTAATGCACCAGTTTTTATAAACAAACTTAATAATGCATTATTTATACTCGATTTTTTAATAGAGCTGAGAAGCTAATTTCTCTGAGTTCAACACACACGACACAATTAAAAGCTCTAATTGTTTGGAGGCAAACTATTTGGCTATTTGTACAGTGTGGTGGATGTGACTCGGAGATCACCCAAGTTAAATCAAGACAGTGATCAGAGTGCGAGTTAAACCTCGGTCGTCCGCATGCAAGTCTACCATCCTGATCACTGAGCCAAGCTTCCTCTAGTTACGAGTTATATTGTGTATAATATTCATACTACTTTTTCGTTTGGGATAACAGGCCATTTCCGAGTTCCCGTGTGCCTCTGTTTCAATGCGAGTCGAAGTGCGAATCCATTGTTATGAAAATGACTTCGATTTGCATGAAACTGATACTGAATACAGAACTCATTTTCATATGAAAGGTTTCGCACTTAGACTCGTTTTGAATCAAAGGCACAAGAGAATTCGCAAATGGCCTATTTGATTTATAGCTAGCCATAATTATTTTGTGATTCTATTCTAGGTATTATTGTCGAGGACTATTTGAAGATGCCTATGCCATTTTCTCCGGGATTGCTTCGAGTTGTTCGTGTGTTCCGTCTGGGAAGGCTTTTAAGGTTCTTCGAAAGTGCCAAGGGGATTCGCCGGTTACTATTTGCCCTTGTCAAGTCTCTGCCAGGTCTTGTAAACATCGCCATGTTGCTTTTTCTCATTATTTTCATTTATTCCATCATTGGAATGTCCTTGTTTGGATACGTTAAAAAATGGAATGGGGTCACGGAAGTGGTGAATTTCGAAACGTTTGGCAACTCAATGCTTCTGCTGTTTAGAATTGGCACAGCCGCTGGGTGGAACACTATTCTTGATCCGATAATGCAAGAAAAAGGCCAGCCCCCATTTTGCGATCCCTATAAAAAGCCTGGTGGTATGAATGGAGATTGTGGAATACCGTGGCTTGCCGTAATCTACTTTGTCAGCTACATTACATTGCTTTTTCTTATTATTGTTAATATGTATATTGCAGTTATTCTTGAAAACTTTAACGAAGCACAGTCACAGGACGAGATTGGCCTTACTGATGACGATTTTGAAACTTATATCCAAGTTTGGGAAAATTACGATTCCACAGCAACTCATTATATTCAATATAATCAATTAAGCGACCTTTTAGATGATTTAGATCCTCCTCTAAGAATCCCTAAACCAAATGTCGAAGTTTTTGAAAAGCTCGATGTGCCTCTGAGGCAGGGAAATAAGATTTACTGTTTAGACTTGCTACAGGTATTGGTACGGCGAGTCCTTGGCAACATGGAAGGCTTTGAAGAAGAAGACATGAACGACCTTGTGCAGCGACTAGACGAGAAATTTTCCAAAAAAGATGCACGGAATAAAGACGACGATAAGGTTTCCAACGTTATTAGCCAGTTTCGAAGTGAAAATATGGCTGCTGCTCGTATTCAGAGAGCTTTCAGGACCTATCAGTTGCAAAAAAAGTTTAAAGATGGAACAAATACCAAGTTTCATAAATATGAGATGTATTATGATAAAGCAGACAAAGATGTATGGGAAGAAAAGCAGTTGGAGGGTGGAGCGACAGATACACCTTCAGAACAAGCCAATTTAGAACGAATGATCGGTATGTTGTGGTACAATCAGGGAAAACGAATTGATGATCAGAGAATTGAAATGGCTAATGATTCAACCGAAAACGACAGAGGAAAGGAGGACGAGGCGCGCCGAGGATCTAATCACCTCCAGGTTCCAGTTAATCTTCCACCGGGTTCTCAACAAACAACGAATTGCTAGCATTTTCATGCTAGAATTAAACGTGAAGCTGTTAACAAGTGCGCTATTTCAAAACGGACGTTTTAGCGCACATATTCAGTACTGTCTGTGTTTTCAGCAAATAAGCAATATTGCTGTATTCCGAAATGAGAGCTTCAGGGGGAGGATGTCTAGTTCTGGCACCCCACCCCTAGCAAGTATATCAAGCCACAACTATACAATGGCTCGTGATAGCCTGCGAGAACAATAGTAATTTGCACGAGAAAACAAGGCGCGTCTGAACGAATTCCTTTGATTTTCTTGATGCAAAATTTTAAAGTTGCACCTGCCACGGTTAGCTGCTTAAGTTGATTGTGTTTATTCGTAGACAGTAGTAGTTTAATAATGGTAATATTCGCCAAATCATTACGTAATTGTCGACGTAAACCAATCAGTGGGGGACTGTAACAGCGCCGTTACTGGACTCAAATCAGGACTTCCTAAGTACACTTTGAGAAAAACTGAAAACTAATTGTTCGGTTTGCGCTTTGCGTTAACTCGAAAAGCGCATCGACAACTGCTAAATTTCCTGTTGAAAATGAATCAATTTTATACATCAAATAATATATATGATAAGGAGGCGAAATTTTGTAAATATTGTTTAAAAATATTTTTGTTATTATGTAATACTATTTGTGCAAGTGTGCAGCAATTTTTCGGTGTTTATTGTTCTGAGCAAAATTCTGTACACCTATTGAAGTCTTGTTTTTTTTTTATTTATTTTCAGCTCAGAAAATGCAAAAATAAAATCCGCCCGAGTTCTTTGCCTAAGCCAAATATTTCCTCTTTTATAGTCTTAATATTTTGCATTACTAAAATTGCAAAAACTGTCTGCTCCGGAAAGTTGTCACCGGTTAAAAAGCAAACTAATAGAATTTTGGGGCGGGGATAATTCTTCAAAATGAGGTGACTTCTTAAAACAAATAAATATTTAGCTCGTCTATCAAATTGGATTTAAGAGGTTTTGAATCTTAAATTATTTGCAGTTTTTTAAATAATTCAGTTATATTTAGATGTGTGAATAAGAAACTAACATTGTGTGTGTTTGTTAAACATGTCAGTACTGAAGTCCAGCTTGTTTCCAATGATATCTCAACATTATTATGTATCTAATTAGGAGGTGTTTACTTTTAGCTATTTTTTTGTTCCATTTATTTTCTGTATTACTCGTTTCTTCTTCTTATCATTTAACCATTTAGTATCAGTAAAACTTGACGCCTAACATCTTAACTCTTCGAGATAAATTTGATCAAAGCCTTAAATAAAACAAAAGAAATTCAAAGTATTTCGGACTAAATCTTAAATGGTAAAATTTAAGAAATGTAACGCAATAATATTGAGAATGTCATAGTGCTAAATGGGCAAGTAGTATTTTAGATACTTAGCATTTTTCTTCTCTTTTTCAAAATGTTATTATACCTTCAAACTTTGAAGCACAAAAATATTGACAGTTTGAAAGGACCTAAATTATACTGATAGCCTCTAGATTCTGAATGTTCGAGTACAGTAATGGTAAAACAGCACACGTGTGTCTAATCAGCGTTTTGAATCTAATGCTAAGATGGACGGTGAAGAAAATTTATTTGAAAACTGTTTCGCCTGGCCAGGTAAAAAATGTTTGCGCGTTTTTAGTTTGAAGTGACAAATTTTCAAATCAGAATGTTTTTTTACCAATTTAAAGTTAGGTTCCAGTGCGCTTGCTACACAAATCACAAACCACATAGACAATAAAAACATAAAAAAAGAAATGCAGAAAAATGGCCAGAAATAGATGTGTATTTGTTAGCTTTCCCTTATTTCAGATTGTTTCCAACAACAAAGACGTAACTATTGAACAACTTAAGCCTTGTTAACCTTGTTTGAAGAATGAAATTCACTGACAGACATTGCTTTTCACCTGCAATATTATATTGCATACTTAACCAGGCGAAAGTTATTGACAGACTTGATCGCGGATTGTGCTATTAAAAATTACTAAAAATAATTTTATTATAAATTGTGGTTGAGAATGCTAATTTACTTTCTGGTCCTTAGAGATAATCCTTTACTCGACACGTAAAAAAGATTGTCAACTAAGAGTTCATGAACGCGCTTATGTCAGTCTTTCTTCAACTACGCGCTGAGTGGAACAGTCCGGGAAGATTTTATTTCATTGCCACTAAGATTTTTATATAAGTATACAAAGTTTTTATATATTAAAGTTCTGAAAAGCAAAAAAGACGTGTAGTGTTTGGTTTCTGGACTTGGTTTTCTTTATTAAGGCCACCAATAGTATTGCGGTCTCTGAATCACATGACGTGCTCCCAGAACGCATCGTTCACATGAGGTTTACTAGAGCAAGTGCTAACAATGCAAAATCTTTTAGACCAAAAAATGTCGCACCTCTACTTGTATTAAAAAACCTCAATAGTCTGAAACTATCTTTCCTCCCAGTTAAGACTGAACATATACCTCTGAGTCAATTTAGAACTCTACTTTTCAAATACTACAAAGATGTTCTTACTTCGCGCTTTGATACTGAAGATTCTGAATTCTTCACAAATTGTCGGAATTATTGTCTCAATCTCATATATATCAAGCCGCGAAAGATCGTCGGAGTCAAGCAGAGTTAGTTCAATAAGGGCACGCGCTCTTCCGAGGCCGCGGCCGCACGAGAAATAGCAGAGTTTGACGAATTAGAGCTGAGAGAGAACTTGAACAGAAAAACGCGAAGCAGAATTCACTAAAGACATGGCCATTCTAAACGCGAGTAAACATCAAGCGGTTGCCAACGCAAAGCTAGGAATTTTAGAGGAACATTTTTTGGACGATTCGTCTGAAAGACTAAATTTAGTGCCGGGAAGAACGTAACTTCTGAAGGAAAAAACTAGTGAATGGATCCAAACATACCCATTGCCCGAAACATACCAGGGGCTGAGGCAATCACAGCCCATTCCCCAGCCCGCGCCTTAAAGTTTCCCAGTGTTAAATGCAAAAAAGCCAAAACTGTTAACAAATATTTATCAAGCGAATCGAAAACAAACACCCACACTTAACAACCTAAACGCGCCCCAATCGACTTAAAGAATTGCACACAACAGTGAGGGCGTGTTTCAGCAAGGTCCGTTCCAATCAACTCCTTTTAATTAACGCTACTGCAGACCATTTATTTGAGACACTAAACCTTACAAACCAAGAGATCGTATCTGGTCTTGCAAGACAAAACTTACCGAAGTGCCAACCCGACGTCTTCAAGGGGGACCCCACCCTCTTTTACCCGTGGAGGCGATCGATCATTCCTAGAAATGGCTCGAGACGCGCGAGCGACACCTGAATTAGAAACTGATTACTTGAGTAGTTTCACGGATGGAGATGCCCGCAAGATAGTCGATAAAACTCGAAAGCAAATTCAAAACAACCCAACTACGTTACTGGAGAGCCTTTGGACCGAATTGGAGAGACGGTTTGGTAGCGCCGCTGTTAGAACAAATTCTTTGCTTGAACGTTTACATCACTCTGCTTTCTTTAACGAGAAAGACAACCAGAAACTTCAGGATTTTGCGGATATCTGCATGCGCAGACGTTCGTAGCCAAATGCAACACCTGCCCGGTTTAACCTGTCTGAATTACCCAAACGCCATTCGCCCTATAGTCGAGAAACTTCCCATGTCGCTGCGCAATAAATGGGAAAAAACCGTTGCAAAGTACGCTGGAAATCATGGGGACGCATACCCTGAATTTGAAAGCTTCGTGGTTACGGTAGAAGAGCGGGCAAAGACAAAAAACCATCCAAATATCTTGGCTGGTGGCACCTTAAACATTTTCCGTGCAATTTGATACATATAGGAACGTGACATTGTCTTTGTTGATAAAGAAGGAGAGAGTGCACGTGGTTGTCATAACTGATGTTGATATCCCGGGTGATGACAGAGTGAGAGATAAAGTACTTGAAAAGCTAGCGAAATACCAGCTATTGAAAGATGAAATTGTAAAACTCCGGCGCATGCTAAATGTCTTTGTAGTGCCATGCAGTCGTTATTGGAGCTCTTGGAGCTGTATCAGTCAACTCTAAGGTGCACATGAAGCAAATTGGTGTGAAAGTGAGGTTGGAATTTATGCAGAAAACAGCAAGGAAAAGTAATGTCCCGAGAGGAAAGAAATGAGAGACCTGGGACCTATGGTGACTTGTAACCACTCCCTAAGACTATAAGCTTGGCTGAACACCCGAGTCTGCAAGCAAACAACAAATAATAACAATAATAATAATGATGATAATCAGAATTATATAACGCATTTATCATGTGAATATGCTAGAATACGCCTCACAACCAATGACAGAGTTACCAGCGTGGTTGGTCCTTGTGGTGTAATGGTTCATATATAGCACGTCGGACTAGTAAGCAGAAGATGTGGGGTTCGATTCCCACCAAGGCCATATATGTTATTTTTAATTTCACACCGAACGCTTTTCTATAGACCTTATAATACCGTTTTAATATCCTTTTGTCTTTATTCAAATTAGCCCTACTAGCCTCGTTCTTGGGTTAAACTTTCAAAAGAATATGTTACTCAAAACGAGGCTAGTAGGCCTAATACAAAAGAATATCGAAAGCACCGCCATTTATGAATAAGGTCTATTACATCAATAACAGTTAACATTTTAAGCTTTGGATCTTCCGCTACAGGGGTTCGCAATTCTTTTTCTATCTTTACATTGATTTTGGTAGAAGAGGCACACCGAAGAATATTGCGATCACTACTCTTTTGTTACGATGATGGGCGTGGGCTTTAA
This sequence comes from Zoanthus pulchellus, assembly GCA_027575285.2. NCBI lineage: Eukaryota > Metazoa > Cnidaria > Anthozoa > Zoantharia > Zoanthidae > Zoanthus > Zoanthus pulchellus. The sequence goes on along the minus strand of JAOBRB020703188.1, from coordinate 8,270 downwards.
AGTCAGCGATAGAGGGTCTGGAGACCAATTCAATGTCCCTCCGAGAATTCTAACCATTCCAATATGTTACGGCAAAGGCTCCCAAACACCCTGAGAGCTGTTCCTTTCGGGAATCGAACCCAACCCTCCCACTTAGTTGACAAGTACCTCGGCAACAAAAGCTGACCAGGCCGCAACTAGCACGCATGTGCTATCTATTACTTTAAAATTAAGTACGTACATGCTTGTCTTAATTGTTTTGCTGTAATGTTTGTGTATAACTCATGAAAGTACGGTAATTGTATGTTGTTCGCCCCGTGTTATGCATCTTAATGCGTTTGTTTACTTTTCTATTTTAGGGTTTGACAACAACTATGACGTAGTTTATTAAATACAAAACCTTTTTAAAAAAAGTAACTGAAAACGATTAACTGACTATTAACTATATTGTGGGTTTCTGGCTCACGTTTTATGGCTATGCAAGAATATCGCGAGAGATTACAACACCTTTGTTGCAGTAAAGCGCATAAACTAGTAGGGAACAATACATACCATGCAAATTCAGATGTTGGTTTTCTGTTAATACAAATTCCATTTTATTTAATTATTCTTACAAATACATAGTCATCAGGGAAGCCTCAAGTGTTAAGACTGTAAGCGCTTAGAACGTGCTCTTATTATTGGTGCCGCTTATGTACTGATGATACCATAATTGTTAACAATTTGAATTGGACTTTCGACATCAAAATTTCACCGGGTCTTTTCTTAAAAAACGTAATTTGTTGATTAGAAAAATGTGGTAATAAACGCCTTTGAAAGTGTTCCCAGTGGATCAGACACTCATACATCTTTTGTTTGCCTGTCAAAATGTCTCTCAGGCGTAACACAATCTTCTGTGTTATGCAAATTGCAGTTTTGTTGGTGGTAACTTAGCGATACAATGGATCAGTCTCGCAGGCTGGCAAATAGGTTTTCGATGTAAATATTGAACTTAAATACTAATACACATTCCGAAATGGAAAGAAAAGTTGATAGAAGCTAGACAATTACAAGTTGAAAGATATTATCTGAGAGAAGTCAAAAATGTGTGAACTATTTGGTACACAATGAAATTCGGGTGCCTGGAACGATGTGCTACTTTTATCACTTACTAAAACTTGTCCGGTCATCATGTTTTTTCAAATTTCTTAAAATGGTGAATTCTTTAATGCCTGCAAGAGCTGACATTAAATCAATAACATATCTTCTAGGACGATGAGTAATACTTCAGGCACCGAGGTAAGAAGCCTTTAAAATCATGACTATCAGGTCCCGGTGAAGATAGGGATATGAAGATATCTCATTTAGTAATATTTTCAAAGCCAAACTGTGGCGAACAAGATTTTATGGTGGTGGTGTTTTCTGGGTGAAGTTGTTATCACGGTTGATCAATATTTTGTTTAAGTCTAGTTCGATCGACTAAATATGTTAGAATGATGTGTCTTAGGAAGTATTATAGAGAAGATAACTTGTAATTTCCACACTTTTAAACTAAAACAAAGTGCTATTTTGGATTTATTTTTACATATCCATTCCTCTTGGTCTGTAGTTTTCAGATTTAATTTGTTTTATCGCTATGTAAAGTTAAAAGCCTTAAATGTTTGTACAAATTATAAAATATTCTACAACGTTTTAAAACATTTACAAATAGGCAAATATTTACATATTTTAAGTACTTGTAAAATGCCGAACAATTTTTAAAACATGTTTAACTTTTTTTAAAAAGTCATTAAGTAGTAAAATGTTTTAACTAACATTTATGGTTGTAATATTTAACATGTTGAAAAGAAGATGTTGTGGTATTAGAATTTTATAAAATTCCAGTCTTAATTCATTTTTAAAGTTTCTATTGTTTCAGTTAGCTTCATAAAGCTTTTCATAAAGTGTGTTTGTTTTGTTATTATTTAGAGCAAGCCACAGAAAATTAAGTAAGGCATTGTTTAAAAAGAGCAGCAAAGAAGCTTCAAGCAATACTGCGGGGCTTCAAAGACGTATTAAAAAACTCACTCTGGGTAAAATTCAGAAAAACCTTTTAACCTTTACAAATTAAAAAATCTTAACAGTCAAATTACTTTAAGTTTAAACATCAACAATAGCAATTTAACTAAAAACTGGAGTTTTAGATTCGTTTTTCGAATTTTAAATCACGAACCGATAATTATCACCGAGCTAATGGTTGTTCCGTTAATCAACTTTATGATTTTAAAAATAAAAATAATTCAGATTAAATACAGCTGTTATTTATTCTTGGGTTAAGATCCAATGTGTCGGATGTGTCTGCCACTCTGGGGTTTTAAGAATGACTAGACTTGGCAGTTCTATTTCGATTCGTTGACTATGGCAGTAAGATTCCTGCCTTAATATTCCATTGGGAAACACATACAAAAACAATGAAAGATGCAATTTTATCCCTTTCGGAGGTAAGGTAAATAAATATAAAGGTTTTTTCTGCATGGAAAATGAAGCAATGCCTCTAAGTAAATGTGGCAATCATTTGATTAATAACCGTTGCTTTGCCGGACAGCAATACTAGAACCAAATCAGAAATTAAACTATATTCTTTAAAAACAAGTTTATAGGTTTTTACTATGGCTGTGTTGCACATACGTGCTGGTCAGTGACAGTGATATGTAACTATTGGTTTTACTGTATGATAGCCAGATTACTAATAGTGTATCAAATATTTGTTTACATTTGCCATACGAAACGGAAATAGGTATTTTATGATAACTGATGTAAAAATATATGGTTAGAGTTTTACACAAGTTTTACACCGTGACAAAAATTGAATTTTAACTGATGTTTCGGACTTCGTCAAAGGACTCCATTCCGAAACCTCAATCAATTTTATTTTTTTTACGGCGTACAACTTTTACATTTGCAAAACTCTTTCTGTAGTGGAACACCGTTGCAGCTTTCTCATTTATAAGATATATAGTAACAAATGTTAAAAATCCAGTTTTTATTCTGTTGTTATCATATAACATGTGATCGCTCCTTTCATTCTCTGTTTTGAGTTGAAAAAAATAACTCAGACAGCTGCTTTCCTAATTTGCGCATCTTGTTGTAAGGCATGCGCAGTTCAAACAGTCCTTTATATATTATTTCTAGCGTCTTCTCATATTTTCTTTCAACCATGTTTCAGATATCATAAAATACCGAGAATATTTTCTATTTTAAAAATTTTATTGAGTGTCAAAAGGAATGCATACATGTAGTTGTATTGATCCTGACCGGAAACACGAAAAAGTTACTTCAACCCTAAATCGTAATAACAAAATAAATCATTTTTGATAAAACATTGCCAGCACTTCCTGAAATATTTGCCATATCAAAATAAACATTTTATGCTGGTATTTTACCATACGAAATACTACGTTTTAACCTCTACGTTGCAAAAACATGAAAATTTTCAGTACGTTGTGATTCACTGGACAATGTCATTCCATGCTTTACTAATATATTTTGTTACTGTGATGTATAGCTGGTGACTTGTATACGTGTGCTGTAAAGTGAGTGAGATGTTTTGTTACTGTGCTGTATAGCTGGTAACATGTGTTAGTGTGCTGTAAAGTGAGTGAGATGTTTTGTTACTGTGCTGTATAGCTGGT
>JAOBRB020703078.1:0-16891 GCA_027575285.2 Zoanthus pulchellus | reverse complement strand
AGCATTTCTCAGATTTAACCTTATTATCAGTTGTACGTAAAATACAAAACTGAGTGAAGTGGAACCTTGCTAATATCCTAAGTAATATTTTCACTAAAGACTTCCTGAGATGGTTGGTTAATAAAAATGTTATCGATCAAAGTGGCTCAGTTTCTATGTTCACGAGTAGGTTGGTCTGTAGTTGGGATCATATTTAATCTTTGAAGATAAAGAAAAAGTTTTCAGCGCATTTACGATTTGAAGAGCAAAGGAGATTTATATTCGTATCGGACATCAAATCAATTAAATATTCTAACTAGAGTAGAGTTGCTAAATGTTTCAATTGTATCATCAAAATATGTTAGAAAGCGTTAAGGTGTATTGTGTTGCCTGTAAATTACTCCACAGATAATGTTTGACTTTTGCACATGAATCTTTATCCAGAGAACTTGGAACGATTCGTTTGAGGTTTTTTCAATAACAGAGTATATTAGATCGGTGTCGATGTACATTCCAACGCCCCCTGCAGAGAGAGGTGTTGGAACGAATTCAAAACTATATCCTAGTATTGTTGGGTTTTAAAAATTAACATTTGAATTTCTAATCTTTATTTCAATGATCCCAATAACAACAAAACGGTGACCAAGTTTATCTAATAAATGCGTCTGAAGTTTTTCAAGATTGTGCTTAAGGCTGCGGATATTATTATGTAGAAGCGAAAACTTATTTTCACTGAGTTTCTTAGTCATTGTTTGGCGTAATTTTCAAATTGGGGCCTACTTATTTATGCATAGCGTTAACTATAGATTTTAGTTAGAATCTGGGTAAGGTTTAGTTTGTATGATTAATAGCCCCCAATACGGAAATTTGACCCGTTGTTTTCTAAGTTGAGAAAAGCTGTTGAGAGAGTGGTAATTACAGCGAATAGGCCGAAAAGGAGTAAACTTAAAGTCTAAGCTAGATCTATATAATAATAATAAGAAGAAGAACTTTAATAACGTGTCTGTTTCTTTAGCTTTTTATAAACTATTGGGGACACGGGACCTACGGTTTAACGTCCTTATCCGAAAAGACGCGAAAGTCTAACCATTTGTAGGTGTAATAGCAAAGGCAGCACTTTCTCTTCAATTGTTTTAAGACCCTGACTCCTGAGTGTTGGTCCGGCCGATAGACTGGCACCTTACCAACTAGACTAACTAATACTGGCTGCAGTTCTTTAATAATTAAAGATTTTAATTCTAGAGTCGAAAAAAGCAGCACTTTCTCCTTACTTATTTAGCTTTTACAACATTTAGGAACCTAGTGAGGTTCCAAGGAGTAGAGATACGAACTCGAGGTCCATTACAAGTATCTTATTCCTGGGCCTACGATTTAACGTCCGTATCCGAGAAGACGCGAAAGTCTAACAAGTAAAGGCAGCACTTTCTCCTCAATTATTTTAGGATTCTGAGTGTTGGTCCGGCCGGGACTCGAACCCGAGACCTCCACCTCTATAGACTGGCACCTTACCAACTAGGCTAGGTTATCTGAATTTAAACTAAATAAATTAATGTCATGAAGACTAGGAAGACGCTCTTAGTGTCTCTAAGAGTCTTCCATTCTAACATCTCGGTTGTTATTGATGGCATCGCAGCGGGCGACTGTTGCTTGAGATAGCATCGACTGTTTTTAAATACGGCAATAACGGTTTACGAAAAGGGAAAATGGCGCCGATTCCCATTTACTTTAGTGTTAGGTGGAAGAAGGATAGAAAGCTTAGTGAGCCTGCAATGGTAAGAATCGAAAACCAGAGGTAGAACTTGTAACTGGGACTACCTTTGCGATCCCACAGTTAAATTCGTGGGTTGTTAAAAAATGACACTCAAAAGCCCCTTCATGGGAGTAAGAAATTTTCAGAAAAGAAATTTCAAAAAACAAATCGAGCGTATCTTTAATCAAGCCTGAAAATCAAGCAAAACAAAACGGCGAAACAAATCTAATGGCAGAAAAAAAAATCATGCAGCGTCTTCTTGAGCCGAAAAAATATCTTATAGGAGAAAAAATGCTCCCCTCCTACCGATACCCTTCCCTCAAATATCAAATAGTCCGTCCTTAGCCCAAGTAGCACTTTTCTATTTATTTCTCAGGTTTGTGTCCCGTAATAAAACCTCAATCTATATTACGTTTTATTGAACTTTTAAACCGTTTTACCCTCATCACATTTTTTTTTTAAGCGCGGCCGCTGTTTTAACAATTTATATCAGTTCTGAAACAACATTCCGCTTAAAACCAGCGGGAAGCGTGTATCTCGATAGAATGTTTTAAGTAAAACACTTTAAGAACCTGTCAGTTCCTTTTAAAAACTCTTATCGCTTTGTGGTAAGATTTTTCTTGCATTTATTTGCTTTAGATTTGTTTACATAATAAAGAAAATGTGATATTAACTCAGAAGCCAATAATTTTTTGGTGATAAGCTAAAGCTACTTGGTGAAACTCGTTTATCTTTCCTCCAAAAAAATTAAGAGCTGTCTCGCTTGCAATAAATACATAAGTCAAACCTTTCTAGTTAACATAAAGTGAGAGCTTCAACCGCGATCTGTTTATCACCCGATGAAAAGAACGTGTGAATATGTGTCTTTTGTAAAGATATTTCTCCCTGTGGGAATAGTATTTTAAAGTTTTATGTTGAAAAACACTCGATTTCTTTTATGCTTTACAATATCAGTTTCTGTTTTTAATTAATTGCTTGTAAAATTTGATTCATCGATTCAATCTGGACGCATTAAACGGACAAGAGACTACAAGAAATGAGCTAAAAAACCAAATTATCTCGGCATGAGATGAAGAGTTTTTCAGAGAAATATAGATGGGTCGGCAAGTGATTTCAACGCGCTATTTAGACGACACTAGACATGCATGTTTATGGTTAACACTGCAAGATGAAACAAGCTACTAGAAATGACTTGTTTTTCAACATGTTCCCGCTGTTTGATCGCACCTCATTGAAAGAACGCACTTAATTGAGTTGAGTGTTTACAAAGAGGTACCGCTTGTTGCTGGCACTCTAAGCAGATTCAAAGAGACACGCCGCTTTTAGCCTAGTTTGATGATTTGGGATTCCAAGTATGCGACTGCAATTCAAAAAATTGCGACCCAGTTTCAGTAACCTAAAGACGTCATTCTACAGAAGTGGCTTGGTGACAAGCAAAGTATGTGAGGTTTAATAGCTAAGAGATTGTGTACACTGTTTGTGTTAGTCACGCTCATTTAGCATCTACTTTGATTTCAGGACGACTTTCTTTTTTATTCTCCAAATTATCTTAATGAAACTTGTATTATACAGGACGAACTGTTTATTTAACGTACGATAGATTATTGTAACTTCCCATGAGGCACTAACCAACCGTTAACTCTTCGTTTAGAAAGAATGATTGGTAAAGTTTCTTTTATTTGTTGGGGTAAATTTGAACAGCAGTTGTGCTCATTAAGAAGATGTTTTGTTTACTACAACCCATATGTTGAGATGTTACCGAAAGTATATTTTATTGCTCTGTTTCATCACCTGAGCTAGTTGTTGGTTTTCGGTAATTTTTTAAAAAACACTCAAGTTACGTATTAAACTTCATTAGGACACAGACGTGAACTCATTTGAATATCATTGGAAATCTTTGCTCACTGGGATGTAAAGCTATTGAACAATGCGACTTATTTTCAAAGTTTTTTTTTTCAACAGTTTATTTGAAACTTTCCCCGCCGTCAACAAGATATTTCTTTTATTAGTTATCGGCCCAAATGGCCAAAAACACAAAACAGATCATTGCGCCATATAAAGTGCATCGGTATTAAAATAATGAATTGGTCACTAATCTCGAATGCAAATTGTTTCCAATTTCATAGTTCTCTGCGTGGACAAAGCATCGTTGCTCGGCCACATTTTGTCTCAGTAATTCATCAGATTCGCATTTTCCTGCAATTAGACTGGGACGAATAAAAATTGGCATGAAAAATGTTGTTCAGTCAAATTTCGATTATCCTAACTCATTGAGAATCTAGATAATCGAAAATATGCATATTACACGCTTTTAAATAAGAACCAGCGGTTGGCGCAGTTGGTAAGATCTCCGCTTTCAAATCACAAGGTCCCCAGTTCGATTCCGGCAGTTTGCCGTGATTCGAATATTTGTGTGACCTTCTTTTCCGCCTTAGCCAACTCAGCTTTCCATCCTTCAGCATCTGCTGGGAGCTAACCTGCGAAGGATTAGTGTCCCGTTCGGGAATGTCAGACTCTCATCTGCTAAACATTATGGAAACCGGGGATAAGCGCTGGCTCCATGGGCCACTAGTAAAGGATTTAGCTTTAATATATTTTACCGAGGCTCAATCCTCTTAATTCTTTGGCGGTTCTAGCCTCAATTTGTTCTTAATTCTGTTCATCTTTCTGTAAGTGGTTTGAAACAATGAATAATAACGAAACAAAAAGTCAAGTCATCAATAAAAACAGTGCTGATAGTCCGAGGAACTTTTAGTATTACATGAATACCTAAATCGTTTAGGACAATAGTAGATATACTAAATGTGAAACAGTGCTGATAGTCCGAGGAACTTTTAGTATTACATGAATACCTAAATCGTTTAGGCTTACCACAGGATGCCTTCTGATTTCAAACATTTACTTTTTGTTCAGATGCTCATAACACTCTAAATGTTTGAGCATGTTTGGTTGCTCCAACAACTTCCAGTCGCACTTCTGAACACTTAAATGTCATAAATGACATGCTGTGTCCGAAGAAAGTGGTTGCCCATTCTTCCTAGCCAGAGGCTAATGTTTAATCGCTCGACGGCTCAGATCTTGGCGTCGAAGTCGAATTTGCAGAGGAAAGAAAACCGGAGTACCTGGAGAAAAACCCTCGAAGTTTGATTGAGATCGACACATCTCAGTCCACATACCCAGCCCAGGAATCGATCCGAGGTCGTAGAGGTGGGAGGCACGACTGATGATCGCTATGCCAACAAATCGATCCCAGGTCGTAGAGGTGGGAGGCACGACTGATGACCACTATGCCAACAAATCGATCCCAGGTCGTAGAGGTGGGAGGCACGACTGATGACCACTATGCCAACAAATCGATCCCAGGTCGTAGAGGTGGGAGGCACGACTGATGACCACTATGCCAACCAATCGATCCAGGGTCATAGAGGTGGGAGGCACGACTGATGACCACTATGCCAACCAATCGATCCTGGATCGTAGAGGTGGGAGGCACGACTGATGACCACTATGCCAACCTGACTCATCCATAGCGTTCGCTTATCATCCGTTTCTGTAGTGTTAAGTGGATGAGAGTTTTTGACTCCCCTTGGACAGGACACAAATCCATCGCAGGTTAGCTCCCCCAGACGCTACTACTCGTGAAAGCTTTCATGAAGCCCATCAGATAATGAAAGGGAAGGGAAAAAATGGTTTATATGTAGTAGTGCGTGACGCAGGCTTACTCTTTGTGTTCGTTTTCGTGTTTTTTTGGATGTTTGAAAACATCTGCCCGTTGATTTACTCATTTTCTTCATTGTTTTCAAATGTATCAAACATTTTTATCGATAAAGTGTATTTTGTGTTTAATACAACAATCAGTAATATACATTTAGGATAACCCGTTTTTGCAGCATGCTTACAGTCTGCAGTATTTTTTTTTCAATCCAGTTCATAAAAAACGTTTTTTGCCTTAGGCGTTGTTTCATTTTGCGTTTATCTCGAAAGCTTGTGTCACTGCAGAGTGTGCCTCGCTAGGGTTTGTATAATTTTTTTGCCAAAAAGATTATGATTTCAAGTATTAAATGGAGAAATATATTTTTGTTTTAGATGCAGCAAGTACGAGAGTACGAAAGGATTCTGAGTAATCTTTTAGACAAGACACATGAAGACCATTGCGACCGAGAAGAATTGGAGCGAGTAGTTCTCAAGTTTCGACAAGTAAGTTAAGTGTCAAAGGGAAGTTTTATAATTTAAAAAATTATGTATATGTTGTTCATATAAAGTCGTTAAGACATAAATAAATATTAAATATTTCAGTCTTTACTCGAGTTTCTTGGCTTTAATCCGTTGTCAGAGAGTGGTGGGGAAAAGTTCGGTTTTTTCGTTCGTTCACCTATCATTCATGTATTGATACTTTTGAATGATCTATAGTCACCTACCTGGTTGGTCATTTGTGTTCTTATTGCTCAAGTAAACACCAAGCATTCATGCAATCTTTCAATGACTCAATCAGTAACTCACTCAATGCTCACTCACTCGCTCAATCAATCGATCAATTAAACAATTAAACAATCAATAACTCATTCACTCATAAATAACTCACTCACCCACTCTCTCACCAACTCACTCACTCGATCAATCAATGGGGGGACATGGTTGGCGCAGTTGGTAAGATCTCTGCTTTCCAACCACATGGTCCCCAGTTCAATCCTGGCACATTGCCAAGATTCGAATATTTGTGTGACCTTCTTTTCCGCCTAAGACAACTCAGCTTTCCATCCTCCCGGGCTAGGTAAATGAGTACAAGCGTCTGCTGGGAGCTAACCTGCAATGGATTAGAGTCAAAGACTCTCATCCGCTTAACACTACAGAAACCGGAGATAAGCACCGGCTCCATGGGCCACTAGGCTTCAAAGGGTCAATAACTCACTCACTCACTCGATCAATCAATAACTCAATCAATCAATAACTCATTCAGTCAATCAATAGCTCACTCACTTACTTAATAAATCAGTAGCTCAATCAATCAATAACTCACTCACTCACTCACTCAATAAATAAGTCATTCACTCAATCAATCCATCAATTAAACAATCAATCAATAACTCACTCGTGCGCTCTCTCTATCACTCAATCATTCAACAACTCACTTGTATGCTCGCTTAAATATTTACTCATTCAATAATTCGCTAGCTCGCTCCGGCACTCTTTCACTTAATCAACCAGTAAATCATTTCCCCATTTCAACTCACCCACGCAATCAATAACTCATGAACTTAATCAAAACCCAGTCACTCATTGAATTAATCAAAAATTCTTTCCTTTAATTAGTCACTCAATAAAAAAAAGTTTAATCATCTTTCGATGCATTTTCATGCAAAATTTAATTACTTGACATTGATTATTGGATTTACATCTAGGTTGTTAGTGAAAGAGAAGAAGAAGTTTCTTCAGCAGAAAGCGAGGTAAGCAGTTATAGAACTTTTTGATGATTTTTGCTTCTGATAATGGTAGCATTTCATGTATTATTGCTATATCTATAGTAATAAGGCGGACGTGGTTGGCGCAGTTGGTAAGATCTCTGCTTTCCAACCACAAGGTCCCCAGTTCGATCCCCGGCACTTTGCCGAAATTCGAATATTTGTGTGATCTTCTTTTCCGCCTAAGCCAACTCAGCTTTCCATCCTTCCGGGGTTGGTAAATGAGTACCAGCATCTGCTGGGAGCTAACCTGTGATGGATTAGTGTCCCGTCCAGGGGGAGGCAAAGACTCTCATCCGCTTAACAATACAGAAACCGGAGATAGCGCCAGCCCCATGGGCCACTAGGCTCGTATAAGGATTTAGCTTAGCTTAGCTTTTTAGTAATAATCATGACTATGGGGATATGCAGTTGATAGGATCTTTGCCTTTCAGCTCAAAATCTCGAATATTTGAACCACGGGTCTGCCTTCACTTTTTGCCAAAACTAATTCATATTTCCATTTTACGAGTTAAGTTAACAAGATACAGTGTTGGGATTTAATCTGGGATAGATCAGTTCAGTTTCCCACTTTTATGAGGTTGATAAATAGAGTGCTAGAAAACGGAGGTAAGTGCTTTATCCGTGGGTCTCTTGGCTCATAAAAGATTTAGCTATACAGCTGATACAGCTGCTTATAAGCTTAATGCATAGAGAAATACAAATAATCTTCTTATACACCTACCTGGCTCTTGGCTCAAACCATCTTGAATCTTGGTCGAATACCTTTTCATCCTTTCATCCTTACTGACAAAAAAAAACATTTATTTCAAAAGTCGTTTTATAAAATTATATCCATTTTGAAATCACTAGTGAATGCTGCAATCTGATTGGTTCTTAGCAGCTTGATTTCAGCCTAAATCGGGTTATTTTGAACTCTAAATCGCACCATCTTGAACAACCAATCAGATTGTAGAAAACTAAAAAATTGACTAATCAGGTAACAGAATTAAAAGGCAAAATGTGAGGGTCAACTCTGGCAAGTTTCAGGCAAAATGGAGAAGTTGTAACTTTTCCAGTTGTAAACAATATTTTTACATTTTATAATAATTTTTTTTACTGTACAGTGTGTTAGATTTTAAAATGGATATAATTAAGTGGTAATTGAACTTCCTGTTATGCAATTTTTGTTCAAAATCAAACTTGCGATTACAAATTGCACTCCTGCTATGCGGTTGGGCGATTTTGAATCGCTCGTTTGATTTTGAACCAAATTGCACTCCAGTCAGTTCAATTACCATTATAAATTATCAATGAGGCGAGTGATTTCGCCACAATAGTATAGTCAATACTAAAGGCGAAATGACATGGTGGCGGAGTGACCGGAAAACTTAATGCCAAGTATTCATTGTGTTTCTCTTGTTTGGGCAGCTCAACTGTTTTCTTAGCACTGTATAACATTTTGTTTAATATTTTTTTAAGTGCGTTCGTGAAAGTCATAGAGTTTTGATAACACAAAACCAAACGCATGATTTGAACCGCAGTACGTGTTATGTAGCGTGTTCACAAAATAGTGTTTTATTTTCTGAAAATGTAACCCTTTTTTATGAAAAACAAACTGTTTTTTATGCTTGACGTATTTTTTGTTTTTGTTGCAGCCTCAAAACAAATGTTTATTAAAATTTTGTTACTGTAAATTTTATTCTTGTAAACTCCAAATAGTTTAGGAGATACAAGCTGTTAGTATAAATTTTTCGCTGACAGATACAGGTGCGTGTCGGTCTTTTTACAGAAAAATATTCTTTCCATGTTTCAATCTCCGATCCACAGAAAAATGATAAAATAAAAACCTTCGATTTTCTTTTCGTATTTCAACCGCCAAGCCGAAACACAATGATTAAATTCTAGCCTTTACTTTTCTTTTATATGTTTCGTTTAGCTAAAGGTGGCGAGCCGGTTCACGCTTTCCAAGGCTCTGCCAGCCCATTAGGCTTGTAGCAAAGCACGAACAACTGATTTCTGTAGCCTGGCCTACTTTCCTACCATCAATGAATACGATGTACTGCATATAAAAACAAGATTAACAGAAGGAAACAATTTAGATAAACAAGTTTACACCGTAGTGAAACATTAGCCTCAGGAAGAATGGGCTACCAATAAAAGTATTATTATTGCAGGCGCAAAAAATAATGTCACGGTTTTCGCTTGCTCGTTTTGCCGCTTGTTTTGCTATATCATAAAAGCATTAGAGCACAACTTTCTATGACTTTTAGGCGAAATAGAGCACTTGTGATGTTTGGAGAGACACCCGAAACGTTGTAAAATCACTCGCCTGCGTGCTCTATTTCACCTATAAAGTCATAGAGAGTTGTGCTCTAATGTTTAAATAAAGCAGAACAATGTAATACAATAAGTTAAGTATATACAAACAAAAGGAACTAAATGAATAGAAATTTGTGAAAAAATGTAATGTTAAAAGAACAAAAAGATTTTCGAGGCGACAGAGGGTTAACAGAAAGTGAAGCGTTCATTTATCCCGTGGGATCGAGTGTGCCCAAAGCGTGACTTAATCGCATTTGTTTAATCTTGCGACAAGCTTTACCGCCGTCGACAAAAAGACAGAATGCAACAAAATTAGAAATAGCCTTTCACTCCGACGAAGGACTCCAGTTTGAAATGTCAATTTAAAAACTAGACAACTATTGAACACACCGCAACTGTCGGTAATGAAATGGTGATTTATTCTGCACATTCGTCGCTCTCTGAAAACAAATGCGCTGAATTATATTAGCGACAGTGGCGGAGCATTTTATAGTTATTCCAAATATTATTTTGTGTTATAAACTGTTTCTGTAGAAACGCTGACGCAGCATTCCATTTATGAAAATTTGAAATAGAATGCTAAAACTAAATCCTTTTACTAGCCTAGTGGCCCATGGAGCCGGCGCTTATCTCCGGATTCTGGAGTGTTAAGCGGATGAGAGTCTTTGACCCCCCCCCCTCCCCATCTCCTCTGGACGTAAAGCTAGTCCATTGCAGGTTTGCTCCCAGCAGACGCTGGTACTCATTTACCTACCCCGGAAGGATGGAAAGATATTCGGCAAAGTGCTGGAATCAAATTGGGGACCTTGTGATTGGAAAGCAAAGATCTTACCAACTGCGCCAACCATGTCCGCCTAGAATAATTAAAATGGGGAGAGACAGGTTTAGATCGATCGTTCTTGCGTTTGTCACAAAGATGATCTCTGATGCGAACAGCTATACGACGGTCAATTTGGTAATAAAAATGTAAATTCTACACCGTAAAAAGAAATACTTACTGACGTTGCGGACGTTAGTCCTTCGTCGGAGTAAAGGGGTCAGTTTCCCCGATATGTAAAGGCACGGACACACGAAGCAACATTTCATGCAACGTTGCGCGCAACAATTTTTTATGGAGGTGGACACACAGTGCAACAATGCGCGCAACAATTTTTTATGGAGGGGGACACACGGTGCAACATTTCATGCAACATTGCGCGCAACAATTTTTTATGGAGGTGGACACACGGTGCAACATTTCATGCAACATTGCGTGCAACAATTTTTTATGGAGGTGGACACACGGTGCAACATTTTATGCAACATTGCGCGCAACAATTTTTTATGGAGGTGGACACACGGTGCAACATTGCGCGCAACAATTTTTTATGGAGGTGAACACACGGTGAAACATTGCGCGCAACTATTTTTTATGGAGGTGGACACACGGTGCAATATTTCATGCAACATTACGCGCAACACTTTTTTATGGAGGTGGACACACGATGCAACAAAATTACGCAATATTTCTCGTGATTGCATGGCGTGGTTCCCCTTGCTACATTACAACAATCAAAACGGCTTCCAACAAGAAGTCCTTTGGAAAGAAAAATTTTTGCGCACAATGTTGCAACAATAGAGCGCGATTCAACTTCAGTTTTGTAGCGTACAATGTTGTATGCAACAATACTTATCGGTGGACACACGCTGAAACAAGTTTGTTGCATGCAAATTGTCCTAAATACAATGCTGCGTCGGTGTTTCTAGAGAAACAGTTTATAAAACAAAATAAATTTTACACCTTGTGGCGAAAATAATTTCTAAAAACTGATGTCCAAAACGTCAGTTTTTAAAATTATTATTTAGTTTTTAGCTTTTACAACATTTAGGAACCTAGTGAGGTTCCAAGGAGTAGAGATACGAACTCGAGGTCCCTTACAAGGAACTTACGCCTGGGCCTACGATTTAAAGTCCGTATCAGAGAAGACGCGAAAGTCTAACAAGCAAAGGCAGCACTTCCTCCTCAATTATTTTAGGACCCTAAGAATTGGACCGGCCGGGAATCGAACCCGAGACCTCCCGCACAACAGACTGACACCTTACCAACTGGGCTAACCAGGCGGCAGTTATTTTTCAATGTAAAATCTATCTTTTCTATCTATCTTTTCTCGATGCATAATAACCTATTTTATAAAAATCTATCTTGTTTTCAAAAACGATATTAATTGGTCGCAATGGCACTAACATTCCATTTAAGATATTTTTTTTAAACTTAAGCTTAGATAAATATTTGAATAATAATAGACGTTAAATTAAGAAAATTTTCGTGCTAATTGAGTCTTATTCATTATTGAATAATGATTTAATAAACAGCATTTCGTAAACTAAACAATCAAACTTTTTCTTCTATTTCTTCGTCACGCTAAAACACCTCTGCAAGTCCTTTGGGACGTTCCTGGGTTTTTGTTAACAAAGCCTGGCACAAAAGAGTGCCTCTGTTATTGACCCTCTACGCTTTCTTAAATACGCTTTCTCGTAGCCAGCGTAACTCGCATCACATGGTTCGTATTAAATCGTATTAACCACTACACCACAAGGACCAACCACGCTGGTAACGCATCCGGACATTGTTATGTAGATGTAACTGTAGGGGTTCCCAGGGCGATATTTTTCTCTATTGGTAAATTGAACACCGTAATTTTTGGTACGCATATGTTGTATTATGTATAGATAAACGTGATAGAAATATGTTCGTTGTGTAGATATATAGAAAGAAATAAGAGAAAAATAACATATATAGCCCTTGGCGGGAATCGAACCCCACATCTTCGGTCTACTAGTCCGACGTATCTGCCTTAGTGGCTTACAAAATCGCGAAGTTTATTCTGAACGTCATTTCTGGGATTTTCTTTCGCAACTGCTTTCAAAAATGGTGTACATAATCGCGAAAACAATCCAGAACATTGTAAAGGATGCATTATATATATAATCAAACTTATATTCAGTCCTTCCTTTCAAGTTTTTGTGGCGATAGGCCTTCTTCTCTGATCGAAGTAGCCGACGCTCTTCGTCGGACGTCGGTGCTTATTAAAACCCCTGGACTCATGAGGTTGAGTGAATGAAAGTGTAATAATTTATATTGAGCTATTCGGGACTACTTCTGGACTCGAAATCGCCGTAGCTTTGAGCGATTTTGAGCCATTTTGGCTAAAATTGACCTTTAAGCGATTTTGGGCCCGAAGTATGCCTCAATTCTGTATACTTTGCTTGAGTCAGCTCATTTTTGCTAGCCCGAAGAACACCGTCATACATCGTCATTTCTCTTAATTTTGCGAAATATACTGAGCCTTAACCATATGCAGTTTTTTTTTCAAGCACTTGCCTCCTATTCGGAATACAGCATCGAACACGCGATACATAGGTTTAGCGGCTCAACTCAACACTGAAGCAAGAGTTGGTTCAAAGATGTCACTAACATTTCGGTACACTCGATACATGCGGTCAGCGGTTCAAACACAAACACATTTTAAAAATGCCAAAAATAGAAAAGCAAACTGAAATATTGTACTTGCAGCGCTCGCTTTCTATTAGAAATAACTAGTAACTTCGATATTTTTTATTGAATTTGTTCTTTTTCGTTTTAGATTCTTAACATTAGGTTTTAAGAAGCTCTTCAAGTGTTTCGAAATGTTTAAAATAAAGGAACTATTACTAGCTTAAAGTTAATCCATTACAAGCTTAATATGGAGGGGTATTACTTCGTGTAGAGGACACATAATCAAACCATGGTTGTGATTGGCCAAATAAGCTCGGGTGTGCTTTATCTTTCTTTTGATTGGTTCAAAACTCTGTCTCCTCTGCACGTAGTAGAAGCCCTATGGACCCGGCGCTTTTCTCTGGTTTCGGTTTTCTTAAGTGGATGAGGGTCTCTGACTGTCCTTGGATAGCATTAGGAGCCCAATCCATCGCAAGTTAGCACTCATTAGTACCTTGTACTAATCTTCCTGCTACCCTGGAGTGATAAAAATCTGAATTTGTTTAGAAGGATAATATAAGTCGTACAGAGATGTTACTCAGACTTTATGGTGCGAACTGCGGCAATCACACCCGGAACTATTATACAAGCTAAATTATTTTACGAGCCTAGTGGCCCATGGGACCTGTGCTTATCTCCGGCATCTGTAGTGTTAAGTGGATGAGAGTTTTTGACTCCCCCTGGAAATAGAAAGAAATAAGAGAAAAATAACATATATATAGCCCTTGCTCTTGGTACTCATTTAAATACCCCGGAAGGATGGAAAGCTGAGTTGGCTTAGGCGGAAAATGAAGGCCACACAAAGATTCGAATCTCGGTAAAGTACCGGGAACTATTACAAAGTGATACAAATATTCCTGGGTTCAACAGGGACCTTATGGTCCTTAGGCAGAAACTTTTATTTACTAACTGTGTTCCTCACACCGAAAACTTTAACGCAGTGCTAAAACGTGCAGGCAACAACATTTCGAAGGTACTTTAACGTCTTTTAGCTTTTTCTAAAAGTTAAAAGCTTATAAAGGTTTTCAAATTGTTGTTTCAAGTCTCTTAGAAGGCCTTAAGAAATTCACAATTTTTTGTAAGGCCGTAAAATTTGGAGCTCTCTTCCTACTTTTTAAAATCATTACTCTGTCGAGCTTTTCTAACTTTAAAAAAATTACTAGAATTTTCCTTAAATAATCTATAAAATAGTTGTTGAAACATTATTTATTAACAAACGACAACGTAGCATAAGGTGGCCTCAAATATAAGCCTGATCAGGGATTCCTGTGGTCACCCCGCCGTACTGTGTGCAGCAATTTATTTGCCATAAAATAATTCTTTTTACAAAATATAAATTGAATGCAAGTAAAGAAAAAATATGTCCATGTTAATGGCGAGAAGATCTTATCCTAAGGCTTATTTGAAACATCAGAATCCATCCTTAATTTATGAATAGTATGTTATTTAACAATTATTCCAAGAGCTCGCGTTGGATAGCTAATGGTAAATAGCCAACTAGGAGCGTAGGGCCGAGGTGGCTATAATCGTCTCATATCCAATACAACAAGCGCGAATGAAATAATTGTTTTATTAAATTTCATGAGTTGTCCAAACCCTTCGATACTTAAAAACAATAACTAACTTTAAAATAAATTGATAATCGAGAGTTTTTGTTAAATTAAAGCAGAGAAACATGTAATATTCAGTATTTACATTAAGATATTTTCAATTGTTATCACAGCTATTTTAGTTCATTGAACCACTGATCATCGACTGTGTTGGTATATATCTGGGCTGGCAATTCATGTTTGCTGATCACGTGAGATATAGGGTTTGGAAATTTTTGATAAGAGCTGAATGTTTTTAAAAGTCAAAAACAACTGATAATTAAAAGCATTTCGCTCCGAAGCAACTTATTTAGTTATAAATTCCATTTGAAGGTTTAGTGTCAACACGTGAACCATAATTTTTCTACCGTCTGGTTCAGCTGTACCATGAACTGAGATAGAAATATACTCGATCAATATTTTTACCTACCTATTAGTTTTGAATGATTAAAAACAGGTGTTTGGCTTCTTTACATTTGGATCTTTTAACTAGCGTCAATTACAAACCTTTATTCCACGGAATGTCTTGTTGAAGTTTGTTGGTTTTCAATTTTTAAATTCCTTTAGTGGCAGAGGTGTGTCTCAAATCACGTAGCTTTTGATATGTGATACAGCAGTTCCCTTAAAGCACAACTGTGAAAGCGTTTTTTTTTTGTTGTGTAACTGATTTTTGAACAAATTACCCCAATTTAATGACAATCGCTGAAAGCGGATATTTCGAAAATGAGCTGAAAAATGACAGATTAAATGTTACAGGGAAGACTGATTAGCTGCGATTTGCGATTATCGTGATTAGCATTTCTTTATTTATTATTGTTGATAATCCTTTAATTAAATTTTCAATTTCAGCAACTTTTGTGCTCCATAATTACAGTTCTTGTTGCTCATTGTGTTTTGATTTTTACTAAATATTCATTTTGAAGCATTTGTTTGTTGGCGCCAATTATCTGCTTTGCGGTAAAAGATAGCTACCTCTTATCTCATGAAAAATTGTTAATTTACTCATTATATAAGCACCGCCGTGTTTTTGTTAACATTAGTGGAAGGCGCTTGTTTTTGGCCTACGCTATCCAAGATTGCACGCAGCTTTTTCCATCGTGACTTTGTAAACAAGGTTTGAACTAGATTTGCAGTCTCAGAAAACTGTTTTTACAGATGCTTTCACAGTTGTTTTGCCTATTATCCAAATAGACAGTTAAGAGGCAAGATTTAACAAGAGAGTCAAACTTTTAGTGACTAAAAAATGATGCAGTGACGACAATATAGTTAAACATTTAAAGTATTGGTAAATCCATAACCCGTGTATTTTGACATTTTTTGCTTTGTAGGAAATACATTTTCACTCACGAAAACTTTTATATGATGGTGTTATTAATAATGTCATTAATTAATAACCAAATTAACATCCATATCTTACATCGTTTCACGTATCGTAAAGGTACTTGGTGTTTTCCATAAACGAAAACGAGTTTTTAAATTTTGGTGATCATCGGTCAACGTGTATATGATTCAGAGGACACACTCTTTTTTCCTATAAGAACAGTGATACTCAGAATGGCCGAAAATTAAGAAAAAATTATAAACAAGCTTAGGCTGAAGCTAAAAAAGGTGAAAATGTTTTTAGTTGGAACTTTATTGAGTCTCTCTTAGGATAAAAGATAAAAACAGCATCAGTAGTAGTTATATAGTATAATAGTAGTTGTTGTAGTAATAGTAGTAGTAATAGTTGTATTAGTAGTTGTAGTGAATAGTTGTATTAGTAATTGTAGTAGTAGTAGTAGTTGTTGTAGTAATAGTAGTAGTAGTAGTAGTTGTAGTAATAGTAGTAGTAGTAGTATTAGTAGTAGTAGTAGTAGTAGTAGCAATAGTAATAGTAATAGTAGTAGTAGTAGTAGTTGTAGTAATAGTAGTAGTTGTAGTAATAGTAGTAGTAGTTGTAATAGTAGTAATAATAGTAGTTGTAGTAATAGTAATAGTAATGATAGTAATAGTAGTAGTAGTAGTAGTAGTAGTTCTAGTAATAGTTGTAGTAGAAGTAGCAGCAGCAGCAGTAGTAGTAGTAACAGTAATATAATAGTCTTACGAAAGACTAATATTTGGAACACTATATTCTAAAACGACCATTACTGTAAGAGTTTCATCCTTGCGTTCTCTTACTCCTTATACTGTACTACTTACGGTGATGATCATAAACATTTCAACCTTGAGTTGTCTAAATTACAGTTGACAAATGTATTTGGAATGCGTTCGGTGTGTAGATTTATATAGAAAGAATTAAGAGAAAAATATCATATATAAG
>JAOBRB020702967.1:0-16892 GCA_027575285.2 Zoanthus pulchellus | reverse complement strand
TATATATATGTTAAATTTTATTGTAAATTATACAACCCGCCTCGATTAGCTTAGCTATATGCGGGTTGTATAAGGTTCTAAATTTGTTTTACCAAATTAAATAAATAAAATGATGATGATGATGATGAAGAATTGTCTGTCTTTGTTTGACTTCGAGGCTGACCTTGTAGCTTTTTCTGTTCGGGAATTTTGTTCAACATAGAAAGGGATATTTTATTGATTTTCTAAAACAAGAATTAAAATGAGACTAGAACAATTATTTTTTACAACTGCGCTCTTCCTTGCTCCCGTTCTCAGTACTTAAGGTCCCTAATGGCTACGTAAATGATTCCAATGATTTTGATGACGATAACGATGAAGAAAATTATCATAACGAAGATGAAAATCATGATGATAATGGCGATGATGATGATGATGATGATGATG
This sequence comes from Zoanthus pulchellus, assembly GCA_027575285.2. Classification (NCBI taxonomy): domain Eukaryota; kingdom Metazoa; phylum Cnidaria; class Anthozoa; order Zoantharia; family Zoanthidae; genus Zoanthus; species Zoanthus pulchellus. The sequence continues at coordinate 16,466 of JAOBRB020702967.1, read as the reverse complement.
ATGATGGTGATGGTGATGATGATGATGACGGTGATGACGACGATGATGGTGTCAATTTGAATTTTGATCATAATGCTGATGGTAAGTGATAGATTGATGATATGATGATAATGAATCAATGAAAATAAATATGATGAAAATGTCAAGTGTTATATAAGATTAAACCGTTTAAGTGCAAGTTGTGTTATCAATTTCTCTTCAATTCACTATACATTTCCTTGAAAAACCGAAAAAAACAAAACTAACTTAATGACGGCCATGTTGGTGTCCCCTCAACAAAAATTTTTTGGTTATTTCTCTTTGTTTATAACAGCGACATGACCGCAACGTTTATTGTCTTGTTCGATTGCTTTTTCGAAACGTTTCGGAAAAATTCTTCACGTAAAGTTTGGATAGCCCTAGCTGTCGTTGCACTCCAAAAGAAAAGCAGCAAGTTATGGCTGAGAATTTTTCATTAGCTTTAAATTTTGTGCAACAACAGTAATTGTATTAGATCCTGCAACCTGGTTTCCGCGATTGGTTCGAATTTCTGCAAACTAGTTTTACTTTGGTTTTACCATTTAAGCAATCTTGAGTTTGGATTCGTTTAGAAAATTGCTTGCTGTTAATAACGCATACTCGTTCGAAAGTTGAAAGCAGAACTGAAAAAATGGAAAGAACATTTCTCTCTCTTTTTGACATGAATCTTGAACGACGTGTTTGTGGGGGATGGTAGTTTAGCTCTGAATTGTAGTTTTATTTGAATAATATTCATGATAAGATTATCTACTCTTCAAACACCCGCAATGGGTTAAGTGATGCGTAGAATATTTCATGGTATTTTACTTCAAACCATTGCATTACTCTTAATTATTGTACACGTTTCATAAGAAATTAAAACAAAGCAAAGAAACATCTGTACCTTTACATCCGGTACTGGGATGTCTATTCCGGTGGCCTGGTTGTCCGCATCCAGGTTTGATAAATTTGCGAGAGATTCACTTGAAGGCAGTACTTGCCTTGTAACCACGCTGAGAGCCCTTAGGAACCCTTCCATTGGATCGGGATGCATAGAAAAGTACATCAGCTGTCGGGAAGAAAGTATTAAAATTGCATTGAGATAATAACACCTTCATAACATTGATATCTGTATGAATTAGCGCATCTGCTACATAGATACGAGTGTTTCACTGTAAAATACGCCACTCGTAGATTTTATATGTAACTAAATTGAGGATACAAGTGACATATATTCCTTATCCAGGGTTCGTCCGCTGTTCTCAAACCAAAATTTAATGACTTTTTAAGGACTTTTTAAGGTACGAGTATTGGTTTTTGAGAATCTAAGCCATGGGACATCAATCACCAGAACTGACCTAAAACCAAACTGTTTGCGATATTGCATATTTCCTTGACACAGTTCTATAGTTATAGGCACGTTTTAGTGCTGTTTTTCACTGACCTGACACTAAAGTCTATAGAACAACAAAGGTTTGATTTGGCATTACGTAAGCAGACTGAATTATTACTGTGCACTTTTTACAGTAAATTTGTAAGCTAAGTACATGACTCGTGATTCAAACAAAATGCCAACTTCAGTGACAAAGAAAAAAATTAAGAACTTCTTAAGGACCTCGACTGTTTTTTGTAAAATTTAAGGACTTTTGAGGCCTCAAATATTGGAAACTGAAATTTATTGACTTTCATTGTTTTTGAGGACCTGGACGAACCCTGCTTATCCTTATCAGTGAAGATAGTGCTAACGATTTTCCTTTACATTTTTTTTAATTTTTCTATTTTTGTAACACTCATATCTGTGTAATAAAAGAAAATTACACGTTGGCTGTGCTCACTCCTGAAATATTTTTCCACTCATATCTTCGCAGCACCGTGTAATATCCTCTATTTATTACACTATGAAGATGTCAGATAATCAAAAAGGTTGGCAGAAGTAAGTATTAGGTAAACAACAAAATTTTACAATATCAACGCAGTTAGTATTAGGTAAAAAACAAGGCTTTACACTATTAATGCAGTAAGTATTAGGTAAACAACAAGGTTTTATCATATCAATGCAGTAAGTATTAGGTAAACAACAAGGTTTTATCATATCAATGCAGTAAGTATTAGGTAAACATCAAGGTTTTACCATATCAACGCAAGAAGTATTAGGTAAACAACAAGGTTTTACCATATCAACGTAGTCAAGGACAGGTGGATTTGTCCTTTGATCAGCCAGCACTTGGAAAAACATCTGCAAAGAAAATGTAGAAATGCTGTTTTGAATAAGTCTTTAATAAACCAACCTTCGTTCACTGGAAAATATCCGAGCGTGCAATTGGTCAAAATTGATCACATGACCATGACATGTCATAGAAATCAACAATTTACCAAGCTCTTTTCGCTTGCCAGCAAATGGCCCGAATACAAAGCTTTCCGACTATAGACAAAGAGGAATTCTTAAAACTAATCAATGATTCTATTTTGTTTTAAAGTTGTCCTTTATCAGAGTATACACTCAAGTTCTTTAATATGACGGGGTTTTGGGCGCACGTCCAACGGTTTTCCCGCCTTTTAGTTTTAAATACGTTGTCGAGGATTTTTTTAAACAGTTTTACGGGTGGATTTTTTAAACATCGAATTCAAACTATTGCCAGATTTACTAAAATGCGGATTTTCAATTGATGTAATTGATTTGTTTTATGGTGCGAACATTTTGGAGCGAAAATATACAGATTCCTGACTTGTTTTGACAAGAAATCTTCAAGATGGCGGTTCAGTACACTCTCAATCGGGTATGGCGGCGTAAGAAAACATTTCAAATGCTGGTTGAGTTCTTCTGTTTTATTAAAACATTGAACTAATTTACCAAAGGAAATGCTGATAAAGTCTAAAACAAGGTATTTGCTGGTTTTAATTTGTAATTAAATTTCAGTTTTTGACAAATTTCAGTAAAAGCTTTGTATTGCACTTGCTTTGAAAATTACTCTTCGCGTTGATTTTTAAGAGTTCTGTCTCTTCAAAATCATGTTCTATGAACAACTTTTTGTTATTTCTGTGTTATGCTATTTGACCGTAATATACAATTTCAATTATATACTTATTTAATAAAATTATTCAAACTCGACTCTTGCTTGAAGTTTGTTGTGTAAGGCGCGCCTTGCAATGCAGTGAACTCAGCTTGCTTATTAAAAAGGTTTACAATTACTTATCGTATCAAAGCCATAATTATAATATATAGACAGAAACAAGAGTAAAATATCATATATAAGCCCTTGTCGGGAATCGAACCCCACATCTTCGGTTTACTAGTCCGACGTGTTAACCACTACACCACAAGGACCAACCACGCTGGAAACGCAGCCGGACAATTTTATATAGATGGTAACTGTAGGGGTTCCCAGGGGGATATCTCTCTCTGTTGGTAAGCTGAACATCGTAATTTTTGGTACGCATATATGGTATTATATGTTGATAAATGTACTAGGAATGCGTTCAGTGTGTAGATATATATAGAAAAAACTAAGAGTAAAACACCACACATTTCCCGCCAAGGGCTTATATTTGATATTTTACTCTTTTTTCTTTCTATATAAATCTACACACCGAACGCATTCCTAGTACATTTATCAACATATAATACCATATATGCGTACCGAAAATTACGGTGTTCAGCTTACCAACAGAGAGAGATATCGCCCTGGGAACACCTACAGTTACCATCTATATAACATTGTCCGCCTGTGTTGCCAGCGTGGTTGGTCCTTGTGGTGTAGTGGTTAACACGTCGGACTAGTAAACCGAAAATGTGGGGTTCGATCCCCGACAAGGGCTTGTATTTGATATTTTACTCTTATTTCTTTCTATATATATCTACACATCGAACGCATTCCTAGTACATTTATCAACCCATAATTATAATACTTTGGTTAAACGCTGCTCCGCTGGACTGTGACAGTAACGGTATAGGATAGTTACTAACAGAATTTATTAAATTTTTAACCTCGAATATTGCGTTTCTAGCGTTCTGATTAGTTCACTCAATCTCGGTTATCAGCTCTTATACCGAATGACCATATATGGAAACTAACAAAAACATCTTATTTCTCAATTTATTAAAAGTTTTTTGCTATTTTTAAGTATCGAAAAGTTCAGAAAACTAATGAAATTTAATAAAACAATTATTCCATTCGCGCATGTTGGATATGAGATGATTATAGCCAACTCGGCGCTACGCTCCTCGTTGGCTATTTACCATCTCGTATCCAACGCGCGCTCTTGGAATAATTGTTAAATACCAGAGGCTCCTAAGAGCAAACGTATTTATGTATGTGCTTTAATTAGGCCTAACTGCCATTCACGACAAGTTGGCTGATCAGCGGTTGTTCACATCACATCAGTTTGTTACGTCACTTCCACTATATTATAAGCTAAATACGTCACATCCGTCCACGCACATTTTTACTATCGCTGTTTTTCCGCTCTCCACAACAACTCAACAAGTGCTTAGCAATGATTTAGTTAACAATGAATAATAATATATTAAATATTCTTCATAAATTTTTTTTGACAACCTTAATAAAGGGTGCAGAATTTGAGTTATTCAATGAGTGTTTCGTTTAACACACTATGTAGATCCAAAAATACTGGTACACAATAAAGACACATGAGGTTTCATATATTGCGAACATATACTTATATGAAGTCTCACCATGGGTAGTTTCCCTTGTCTATCAAAGACAGGTGGTAAATCAGGATCGTCTGTATTCTCCACCCACGGTTCGCCTGTGAACCATAACTCAACCTCATTGAACTGCTCGCTATCTACGTAGCCACGTTTGCCAGTGTCAACCGAAAGGAACCGATCAAGAGTCAACAAAAGGTCCATCTTTGACGCTGGGGGCCAGGGCTGCGCGGCCGAAAGAAGGAACTTGCGCCAGTTAATGTACTCAGAGTCTGGGGAGATCATTGAGCAAACCTCTTGCAGCTAGGAAAATAATAAACAATATGAAAACATAAAGCATACCCGACAAAAACATTTTGCAAGTTAAATGAAAAATTAGAGGCCATTTAAAATTAGTGTCTAAGCTTAACATAATTCGATAAGTGCGAAAATTTAAAATTGTTTTAGAATCGTTCGTTGGAAATATTACTGTTTAAAATCCTAAGCCTGAATATTAAACATGTAGAAAACAATGTTTCACAGCTCTTCAACAGAACTGATTTTCAGTATTTTTTTTAATGTTGTTAAAGCTACCTAGAAAAGTAAAAACATTTTATAATTAATTTGGGATTTGAGTTTCAAATTTAACATCAGATTATGTCAGTTGTCGGAAACGCTAGCTGCAGGATGATATAAATCAACTTTAACCTAAATTCGAAATTAAAATGGCACATTTATTCTCTTAAAATAACTAGTATTTCCAAATGTGCATTAATTCATTTCATGTTTTAAGAAAACGGTCTTTTCTGACACGTAAATGACCTGGAAAAAGCGATTGCTCGTCTTTAACGGATATTTCCCGAGCAATTCTCAAATTATTTGGAATAGGAGGTGCGATTAGAATCCAATGGATTGGAAAGCTGTTAAACCGTGTTTAAAGAACCACTTCACCTGTTGCGTCGTTACATTCATCCAGGCATCTGGGAGAAGCTCCATCCCATGCTAAGTAGGGAAAATGACAGCATCTTCATTAACGAGGATGGTAGTGATAAGATTTTTAAAGAGATGATCATGTTTTTTATGATAGTGGTGATGATGATGATGACAACGATCATAATGATTGTTTTGGTCATAGCAACGAAGATGAAAATGATGTTCATGATGATAATTGTTTTAATGATGATTTAATAATTTATGGTTAAGATCACGATGATGATTTTGCTGGTCCTACCAACGAAGATAGAGATGTTGTTGATGATGGTAGTTGTGTTAACGATGAATATTTATGTAAAATAGGTTTAGAAAAAATGATAAATTTTACACAGGAGTGAAAGAATTTATTTAACGCTGACCTTTCAGATTGCTAGGAGTCCTTAGTCGGAGTGAATGCTTTCGTGATGGTGGTTGTTGTAGTTAAGGGATGAAGATATTGTTGATAATGGTGATAGTGGTGTTGAAGAAAAGGATTTATGTACAACACCTACCAATAAGGAACGCAGGCCTAACCGCAAGATCCGTAAACTCCATTATGGCATCACTAAAAGCTCGTATGGAAATGATGATGATGATTGTGGCTGTCATAGAGATAAGATGCTGTTGATAATGATGATAGTGATGTTGATAATAATGATTTATGTACAACTTCCAATAACGATTGCAAGTTTTGCAACAAAAGCCCTAAACTCCATTATAGAATCACTAAAAGCTCGGATGAGAATGATGAAGATGATGATGATGATGATGATGATGATGATAATGATGATGATGATGATGATGGTGGTGGTGGTGGTGGTGGTGATAATGATGATGATGGTGATGATGATGATGATGATGATGATGATGATGATGATGATGATGATGATGATGATGATGGTTGCGGCTGTCAGAGATGAAAAAATTAATTGTTGATAATGATGATAGTGTTGTTCATGATAATGATTTATGTACAACACCTACCAATAAAGATCGCAGGTCTTACCGCAAGAGCCGTAAACTCCATTATAGTATCACTAAAAGCTCGGATGGAAATGACTCCGGAGGGGGCTGACTCTGAAAACTATAAGATAAAGAAAACATTTTTAAAGATGATAAATTAAACACTTTTGTTTGGTACAACGAACCACTAGCAAAACCAAAAATAGGATAAAACGATCCGCAAACTTACTTGGGTGTACAAATTAAGCAGTTGTGAAATAGTGAAGCTATCTGGAAGAGGTACTTCAACTGGTTTTTGTGGAGGAGGTGGTGTAGGTGTCTTGAACGTGTAGGTATCCTGTGGGGAAATGACTTTTCAACTAAGTTTTCATTAAACCTTTAAGGCGTTGAGAAATAGGTTAAACGATACATGTGCAATATACCTCTAAAGCGGTCAAAGTAACAAAGGCAAAAGTATAAAAGCATGAAGCGCAAAAGCATATAAAACACAGAAAACACAGTTTTGTTTTCTATTTAAGCGCAGACTTAAGTTTCTATATAAATAAATAAACCAACAAACAAAAAAATAAATAAATAAATAAACAAATAAATAAATAAATGAATAAATAAATAAATAAATTGTCACTATATATTAGGCACCTGAACACATCATGTGTTGGTCTATTAGAACTGGGAAGTATTTCCATCATTGGTACAGCTTCGAGCACTGCACACTCAGTGACTGCTGCTCCAGGTTTTTGCGCTATGTTAGTTTTCGTGCTTTTTTATCCTGCATGAATCCGTCGTGGTAGCGAGCGCTTCTTAAATTAGTTCCTGTTCCAGTGCTTAAGATATCAAATAACGTTTTATTATAAGCCTATGCCCAGCATAAAAAGCACAAACGTGCTAAGCCTACTAAGGTCTAGAAATGCAAGTCAAGCCTCAAAAAGGTGTCAATGGCTGTTTGTATTAAGAATCACAATTTTCTGTAGTAGGGGTTAAGCTCGCTACCAATGTGGTTATAGTGGCTTCAAGACGGCTACTAGCAAGTATAGACTTGAGTTTAAACAACAATTTAAAGCATGTAATAGGAATACTTAATTAAAGGAACCGTGTTTTAAATGGCGTTATGAATAATTGTCTTGGGTATGTACAAAGATAAGCAGTTTCGAAAGAGAAACCTAAAAAAAGTTGGAAAAAGATTTTGTCATTGGTTTGGAACTATTAGAGAAAAAATTAGACTCTTACCAAATCCACAACAAAATCTTTGTCTTCTAGAAGTTGTTCCTCCTGCAGTTTTTCTTCTCTTTCGATTGCGTAACGAACTCGTACGGACATATCCTTTATACTTCACAATAAAAATCAAAACATAGAGGTTGTAGCAACAATTCAGCGTCAAACCATAAACGTTAAAAAACAAGCATACTTTTAAAAACGGAAATTTTTATTAGTAGGGGTATCATCGGGTATTAAAATAGAATGATATAGTTAAATACTAAGAAATTCATTCAAGTGACATACAGGTTGTAGCAACAATTCAGCGTCAAACCATAAACATTAAGAAACAAGCATACTTTTGAAAACGGAAATTTTTATTAGTAGGGGTATCATCGGGTATTAAAATAGAAGGATATAGTTAAATACTAAGAAACTCATTCAAGTGAAAAGATGCGACATTTCATAGGGAGACTGGGCATATTCTTCATCCGGGACAAGAAGGGTGGCGTTGTCTTCTTCCGTGTGAATGGCTGAGAAAGATTTCTGAGACACTGATACGTCATTCAATTTGGAAACCATACTTGGAGGGTACTTTGAAGTACTTCTCGTTATATCATTGGTTTACAAAAAAGTTGAAGCAAAGGTATTCCCTAAACCTCTCACTTTCATTACAAGAATCACTTATTTTACAATAAAAAGGACTCCAGACGCAGAGATTTGCTCAAAGCGTTTCTTGAGAGTATGAAGTTTTTGTTTACCTCTCAATTTCCTGAAGGAATCTTTCCCCTAACCAATTGTCCATTTCCTGATAGGTTTCTTCAGCTTTTGACTGTAACAAAATAGGTAATAAAAATGATAATAAAATAAGGAACCATAACAACAGTATTGAACAACAGTGTGAAACAATTTTTGTATTTATATAATTGCATCGACAGGTTTCCAACTAGTTGACTGGGGCGATACCGGTCGCCTTCGACTGAATTCCAAAAATAATGGTCTAGGTTTGTTATGTAATTTTATGATGTTCATTCTGTTTTCTATTACAGTCAACTCCCGCCTTGCGGACACCCCGCTACTACAGACACCTCGCTATTACAGACAAAAAAAAATTCCTGGTTGAAACCATAAACAAATATATGAAAACAGCTCTCGCTATAACGGACGCTCGTTATTACGGACATACGGACACTTCGCCTGGTACCAAACTAAAATTCTCATTGTTTTTCTCTCGTTATAACGGACATGCTTTTAAAAATTGGTGCCACATAAATTCATGTATTTGGCAAAATAATAGTAAGCTAGCCTTTACATTTATCAAAATGTCAAGTTTCGGCAGTTACAAACCCTGAATGGAACTTTGAAGATTTTAACTCTATATGCTTCATAAGTAATGTTGAAGTTTAGGTTAAACAGCTTGTTTGACATTCAACATACAGCCACTTAGCAGAAGTTGCGTTTTCATAAATCAGTCAATAAACAAAGTTAAATTGAAGCAAGAATAAAGCAGCGTGGCAGTACTGAGTCATAGAGGTTTGTTTTAAAAGTAAAATTGGGGGATTTTTTCCCGCACCTCGCTATAACGGACTCCCGCTATTACGGGCGCAACGAGAGTGCCCGCAGTATCGGGAATTGACTGTATTTGTAGCTATGGATGGGAAGGATGGAAATGGATAGAAACTTGAAACATAAGGGAAAACCTAGTCAAGATCTGACAGAATTTATGGTTTGCTCCTTTTCTTAAAACATTTCCAGTACATATTCTCCGTACATTTTGTTCATAAGGAAGATCACTAAGCAGTAATTTCACCAACCGTATTGACCCATAAAAACAAAATCTTCCTGCAATAGACGGTAAGACCTTCATGAAACCATACCTACCTTCAATTCCTGTAGTACGGAGCATGCGTGAACCTTGATCATCTCTAAACGAGTCTTAAGTCCTTGATCTGCGGTCAAAAATGATTAAAAATGCCAAAACAGTCTGTAAAAATGTTTCACTAAAGATTAATAAAATGCTTGCATAATATGCATTTCTGAAATGGCATTTGCAAAATGGTTTGCAACACATTCTTACCTTCAGCTGCCACAGCAGCCAAAAACTCCTTCCGGGTTTTTTCTTTCAACTTCTTTTTCTGCTGCTCTTCTTCCGAAGGACTTTCGTTTTTTTCTGGTGGTGCTGTGGTTATGAACAAAGATGCAATGAATAATTAACTATTAAAATCCAAAACTAAGACCACAGCGAGCGCTGGTATTATATATTGAGAGACACAATCAACAAACTCGCTATTCCAAAACTCTGCACAAGATTTCCTAAAAAATGTTTCTATTACAGTGGTATGGTAGCTAAATCCTTTTACGAGCCTAGTGACCCATGGGGCCGGCGCATATCTTCTCATTCCGTAGTGTTAAGCGGATGAGAGTCTTTGATTCTCCCTGGACGGAACACTAATCCATCACAGGTTAGCTACCAGCAGACGCTCGTACTCATACCGCATATATGGTATTATGAGTAGATAAATGTTATAGAAATGCGTTCGGTGTGTATAATTTTATATATAGAAAGAAATAATAGAAAAATAACATATAAATATAGCCCTACATTTACGAAACAATTAGAAATGGGTTTTTCACTTGTCAACGATGTTCTCGTCACGTGAATTCACTTACGAGGTGGAGGAGTTTCCATCATCTTGGAGGGGGATTTGCCCGGGGATTTTCTACCTTTGCCACCCTTTTTCTCCTTGGCCTTTTTAGCTAAAGCTTCGCGTTCTTTCTCTTTTTCTTGTTCTAGCTGCCGCTGAGCCTCGGCCTCCTGATCGCGATCAGCTTGGTCGAGTGATGCCTTAATAAGGATGTTCTGGTAAGGTATTAATAATACTTATTAATAATAATAATAATAGTAATAATAATAATAATAACGATGACAATGAAAATGACAATAATTTAAAGATAATGATGATAATAATGATGATAATGACAATAATAATGATAATGTTAATGTAAATGATATTGATAATGATAATGATAATGATAATGATAATGATAATGATAACGATAATGATATTGATGACGATGATAATGATAATGTTAATGTTAATAATAACGATAATGATATTGATAATGACATTGATAATGATATTGATAATGATAATGAGCTTATGCTTACAATGTTTCCGAACAAATAGGGAAACCTAAATGCTAATTAGTAAAGAATGTCTTCACTTCGCAATGAAAAGCTGACAACGATTTATTGTTTCTGACAGCTCCATACCTTAGCTGCAGCAACCTCAAAGCCCCTTTGTCTGTAGGTTTTTTGTTCTACATCTGGGCGCAGTAAGAAAACTTGCACTACTTGATTAAAGATTGCAAGACGAGAGTGAGAAGTTCAGAAAGATAACTAGGGGCTAAAACCGTCAGAGCTTTCAATGTCATTAGAAGTATTTTGAATTAAGATTATCAGTTAACCAATATAATTCCTTAAAGGAAAAAAGATATGTGAGCAAACAGCTTTGCCTTTGTTACTTGGCGGGCTGCTGAGGTTGAAATTAACTTTACTTAATTTGCCAGCAGGCGACTTGGACTCAGGAAACCAGTTTAAAGGTGGTCTATCTTGTGAAGAAGAAAAACAGGTTTTAGGTCATAGCTGAAGGAGGAAAAGACACGTAGTGGCAACAGCTGAAAAAAAACAATTTCGGAAAGTTCGGTTTCAATGCTATTGAACAAGAAACTGCATCGCACTGGAGCCCGAGAATATCGAACTGGAAGAGCTCAAATTTCAAATGAAATTCGCTGCACAACAGAGCCATACGTACTTTAAGGTTATTACGGCATGTACGCTTTCCATGAAATCTGAGCCAATCAAAGGAAAGACAAAACTCTCTCCAACCTTAATTAAGCCTATTACAAAGCTTGTTCAAATTTTGAACTTCATGGGAAGCTTACTTGCCGTAATAACCTACTTTGGTTAGGTTTTGAGCAGAATATCGTGTTGAGGTTGAAATGTGCGTTAAATTAAATATATCTTATTAGACAGCTTAGTATGTAGTATGGCTGGATATTTTTACGAGTCTTGTAGTAAAAATATCAGCTATACTATATACTAAACTGTCTAATAAGTGATTTACTATCCAATTCCTTATTCGAGAAAAGATACAAAATGCCGCGACACGCGCGGTAAAACAAGTTTCTAGAGTACGAATATCGCTCAAAATGTAAAATACGGCTGAATATTTGTACTCGGCCCAGACCCTCTCATGGTGTTATTTGTACGGTTATTCGTGCGGTTGGATAATAAAAATGTTTGATAAATATTAGGAAATAAATTGTTATTCATCGTGGCAGTTGGATAATAGTTTAAGTTTCAACACGATCTTCAAACTCTTTCCTTGCTGCCGTACAAGAAACATAAATAGTCGTTGAGTATTCTTTAACTGATGTTTGTTATCTCGTGTGAGCATGATGTACATACCAATGTATCAATGATTCCCAGGGCTACAATATACGCGTCAAATACAAGCTGAAATTGATAAACAAGGGGTTAATCAGTGTATTCTTAAAACAAATGCCGAGTTTTTGATATATGATATACGAGATTAACGATGATATTCACATGTGATTTAGCTCCCTTTGGTTCACGTTATTTATAATGTTGTTCTTACGTATTTCATTCACACCTTGTATTTATTTCCATCGATAACTGTCAGAACGGCCCTTTAAACACGTGCAAGCTCCTGCTAAAATTTCGTTCAAAATAATTTTGTCCATTTTAAGTCTACCTGCGCTATTTTGAACGCCAGTTTTTACTATTCATATATTTTTTTACAAGATGGCTTATAAAAGATTTATACTAGGCAGCTGACACAGTAAATCAGAAATAAATAAATAAACAAATAAATAATATAACAAATACATCAAACATTGATACTTGCATAAATGATCAAATAAATGAATACATAGATAAATAACTAACTAAATGAATAAACGAATAAAAAATTTAATAAGTACAAAGATAAACAACTAAATAGATGTATATTCGAAGAGATAAATAAATGCAGAAATACCTAACTAAATATATGTGTAAACGAATAAATAATTACAGTAACAGTAAACAATCGAAACAACTAGTTAAATGAATAAACAGAGACTAAATTATATTTGAACTTATATAAGTCTCTGAACTCACTTTTTCATCCAGGTCTGATGGCGGAATGGGCGTCTCAGGTTTATCATCCGCCTGTTTCTTTCCTGCGGCTTTTTTCTCTTTTCCTTTACCTGTAGTTTCACCCGATTTGGGTCGTCGGGGAACAAGCGGAATGCTGCAGACAAATCCAATACATCAATAATAGCTTTTAGAAAAGATAAACTTTACACCGTATAGTGAATAAGAATTATTAGAATGACGATGTCCTGCATTAGTAATAGCAACACACAACAAAACGAATCGCACGCATATAAGCCTCACACATAGTCCTGCACATCAGGTGAAATTTAACCACTCTAAGATGAACCGACACCTTTCATATGACAAACTACCAACATAAACACAGAAGTCTCCCATAGCCAACAATACTCTAGTTACCAGTCTCCCAATGCTTGGTCAAGGTAATTCCGGAATTGGTACAATATTATAGTTTCCACTCTCCCATAACTCGGTCAAGGTAATTCCGGAAGTGGTACAATATTCTAGTTACCAGTCTCCTATTGTTCGGAAGTGATTTCCCAAAACTTTAAAAGCAAATTGAACGATAAATAAAATCGTAATCGAATTTATATTTTGTCATTACCTTGGCACAAACCAAGCCGCTCTAATTTATCAGAGCTTCGAAATAAATTTCCACATAACAGGATCAACACTAAATCCTAAGAATACTGGGTTATATGCGGGTTAAACTTGAAACATTAAGCGAACAAACTATTTTGAGGATTATCTAGATCACATACCGTGACTTTTGTTCTTCTTCTTGAGCTTCGCCCCCAGTTTCCGGTGTTTTGGGGATTTTGTCCTTTTCTCTCTTAGCAGAAGGAGTTTTTAATTCCAACTTGTCTGCCGCCACCACACTATCACTTCTAGACATGGAAGTTGGTGTCTGCGGTCTTACGCACAGCGGTAACTCCACTAATGGCAGGCGAGCATACTCAGGGATTGGCTCGCCAGGTACTTTGTCTGTAAAAAATATCTGTATCAGTTTGAATGTTGTGTATAAATTGGTTTTCGATTTTTGAGATCTAGGTTCTTGGCTTAAAAAAAGGTTTAACACTTTCAAAACGAGTTCACGATGCACAAAAGTGGTCATTTAGTAATTTTATATACCACTAAACTGAGCATTGTCCTACTGGTCAATTCTTGAACTCGATCCATGACGTGACGTCACTTTACGAACTACGAATCTAAATTGAATGTCAGCAGTCGGAAGGAGTTTGTATTGTTATCAACATTTTTTTACAACTGAGAGAATCTCAAACTGCTGAAGCTGTTGATGAATTACGTTTGGGAAAAATGTATTCGTAAAAAGATGGCTGATGGTGAACTTTCCTATGTGGCTTAGTAGCCGAGCTGTTTATGTTGCGTGGCAATAGTCACGTGAACATATTAATGAAGTCCAGTTCACATTTGGTTACCCTGTGATCACTTACCAGAGTAATAGTCTCTCAACATCCGTATTGTATCTTGATACCTATCAACCTCCACCTGCATGAGCGTGATGTAATGATTGGTCAGAATACCAAGTCTATCCTCTAACCAACCCTCAGTCATCACTGCCTGCCTTTCTTTCTCAGCCAGCTCTTTGCGGCTGTCGCAGATGTCGTGAAGACGATCGCACAGGTCCTAAAGATGCAAAAAAACGCATAACATGAGAAAACAAAAAATCTGAAGCTGCATTCAAGATAATTTAGCTGTGTAATTAACAAATCTTTGAGAAAAATTGCCTTGTATGACAGAAACCTCTTGAAACTGTTATGACTGGCTATGCTGATTATTACAACTCAGTGAAACCCTACTGTTTTGCCTTCAGCCGTTATAAAATAATCTGATGGTACGTGCATCTTGATTGGTCAAGGATTGTGTTTCAATAAATCGCTGTCTCTAAGTTATGAGAATTGACGTAGCGTCATGAAAGAAAATAGAACTATGTATAGTAAAAGCACTTCGTATATCGCAAAGCTCGAAATTGCTACCGATACGGTCGTAAAAGCACTTCGTATATCGCAAAGCTCGAAATTGCGACCGATACGGTCGTAAAAGAACTTCGTATATCGTAAAGATCGAAATTGCGACCGATACGGTTGTAAAAGCACTTCGTATATCGCAAAGCTCGAAATTGCGACCGATACGATCGTAAAAGCACTTCGTATATCGCAAAGCTCGAAATTGCGACTGATACGGTCGTAAAAGCAGTTCGTATATCGCAAAGCTCGAAATTGTGACCGATACGGTAGCATTTGCGACTAAAACTTTAAGAGATGTTGCAATTTTGTGACTAATATTTATCTCCGACACCTTAAGTAACACAAAAATTATCCGCTAAAAGTCGCTACTTTACAAATACTTTTAAACTTTTTAATTATAAACTTATTAATTTAACAGCCAGTCTCAATTATGCGACCATGAAGTTTTCTTGATTTCGAGCCCTGTATTGTCTTTCTCTTTTATTTAAAAACGAGATAACAAATATTCTCCATGTCTTTATAGGGTGGTGGAAACCTCGAACTGTTTGTGAGAATTCTGGATCAGGCCTGGGCCATCAAATTCTCAAAATTGTTCGCCAAGAGTTTCACCCGTGTTATATTTCTCAAAATATGGTGTGACTAGTGTGGTACGTTATGATTTGGTATCTAGTTAAACATTAATTGTAATTCATTGAGCAGGAGACTGATAAAAATAATATATTTAATGTCAGGAGCCCATAAGTAGGAGCGAGCAACTCCCATAATAGACCTATGTCACCGCGTTTTCACTAACTAATTTACTTTTAGATCGCTTTTGGCGGAAAATTTCAATAGAAGTTCCGGCCCTGGAGGAATCAGGCATTTCATACAAATATTGATTAAGATTGGTTTGAATTCGCGAAAACTGAACAGAAAATTATTCGGTTTGTAAAAACGCCGTGACACTCGAATTTGGAAGTTTTTTCCTCCTATTTATAGGCTCCTCATAAAATATATAACTAAAAAGATGAAGAGCAGCATCTTGATTGGAAATACGACTGGAAATAAAAAATGTTGCATAAAAAAAATTACATCGTGATAATCTCTATTAAAACAGTTATTGGTTAAGAGTACTCTTCATATTACATATTACAATGACTTTGCACTGATTAATTTATCCATTGCTGGATTTAAATGTTTTTAAATGGGGTAAATCTCTCCGGAATCCTTCATTTCAAATAATAGCGAGTATTAGGCTTTTGGAATTGCTTTTCAAACTAAAGCTACATCCTAGTGAACTATCTTTTTTCACACGCGTGCTTTACTTCAGCACGAGATTTTGTGTGGAAACTAAAACACTACTCTTAGTCCGACTGTTAGAAAGATTTTTATGGACTGAGACGAATTTTTCACTGTGCTTTGTATGAATAAAGTCTACTCTATAGTTATTGCGTTCGACATTAGGAGAGCGCAATCATAATCTTGCGCAGGCGAAAAAAATCTCGATTTTGTGGTTGATCCAAATCGACGCCATTTTGGATTTCTC